>VUQK01038645.1:0-22042 GCA_015106715.1 Bujurquina vittata | reverse complement strand
GTGTGTATGTATGTATAAACCATTTCATAACATGATTGGCCATATAAGCTGTCTGTCCAATTGAGTGGGGTCTAGTGTGCCATATAAAAGGATTGTAAGAATGTAGCGTTACTGTAACGTTATGAGAATTCAAAGTCAGAAAACACTGAAAAGGGCCCGAGGGCGGGCCACTGTTGGGCAAGGGGTTAATAAAAAATCACCAGTATTAACTAACGGCTATAATCGGCATTTAAATTCATCAACTATTTTTATTGTTGATTATTGTAGACAATGTCGACTAATCGTTGCAGCCCTAGCTCTGAGCTGCAGTCAAGTACAGCAGATGTCACTAGGCCACCCCTCAGAGATTTTGCACACCCATCAGAAATCTGTATGGTTTAAGAGGATACTATCCTGGAACCTTTTCACTGCTTTACCTTCCATCAAACAGGGAGCAAAGATGGATTCTCCTCCAGACAATTTTACCTCATAGAAACACGCCCGTTTTTCCGTGTGCTGCTTTGGTTGGTTACTTTTCATCGTTGTGTTCAGATCTTAATTCACAAACCGAACTGCAGCTTTGCTTTTCTGTGACGATTGTTTTCTTACATCGGTTCCAGAAACCGGGACGTCAACCCTTTTATTTATACAGCACATTTAAAATGTCAGGATTCAACCTGAAGAGTTTCTTAGAAACCACAAAACACAGTTAAGACCATCATCATAATAATGTTATATATAAAGTAGTGATCCAAAAACTCTAGGACAAAATTGTAAAATAGATCAATAAAAATTTATAAATAAAACCATCCAGAAGAAGGAAAAGGTCACCCCTGTCTCAGAGCGAGTCAGTTTGGTTAAAAAAGTAAAAATAAGTTGAACTCATTGTCATTGTGCACACAAGGAAATGAGGGTTTCAGATCACTCATCCAGAGACAAGCATCTGCGGTCATGCAGCAGGAGACCGGCGCTACCGTTAGGCAATGTGGTTTAAGTGCCACATTAAGTGCCACACGCAACGCAGGGACAGGGCTCGAACCTGCAACCTTCCGGCTGAAAGGCAAGCGCCTACCCACTGCGCCACTCCCACTTTTTTGGACAGCTCTCAGCTTCCATATTCTTCATATTGCTAAGAAACCTACCGCAGTAAATTTTGATTATATTAAACTCATGCATCACTGCCTAAATAACCAGACTTTGAAGTGGAATAAATTAGAACAGTAACTGATTTTGAAAAAGTTTCTCTGTCTTTATTATTGAATTTTATTTTATTTATTTTTTGGCTCTGACTTCAGTCACATACAAGTGCTATTGTATTGATTCATTCTACAGCACTATCCAAAAACACATTAAGTAAATAACTATTCCAGGAATCCTCAAAATATCAAAGTGGAAAAAGTGAACAAGTTGTCCAAAGACACCTCATTATAAAGATTCTGATGCTCACTTCCCTGAAACAACCTCATTTTTTATTTTTTTTCCCTCATTTAGTTCTTTTATCTCT
Organism: Bujurquina vittata; assembly: GCA_015106715.1. NCBI lineage: Eukaryota > Metazoa > Chordata > Actinopteri > Cichliformes > Cichlidae > Bujurquina > Bujurquina vittata. The sequence goes on along the minus strand of VUQK01038645.1, from coordinate 20,559 downwards.
AAGTATCCACAGAGGGCACCTGCAAATAAATGTTTCATGGTTCTCTTCCAAACTTCAGAAGCTGTGTTAATGCTAAAGAGTATTCTCGGGACCCTGACCCTGCAAAAAGTCTCTTTAAGCTGGGGTGCAGACTGATCAAGTTGCAGTGCCATCTATTTTGATTTATGAAAAAACAGAACATGACATCTGTGCTGCTACTGCAGTTCTGTTGCTGTATTTATTTGGTGGTGAGGACACATTGAAGCTTCATTCACACTTGAATATGCAAATATTCACATCACTTGCTCATTTATTTATTTCAATTCAACTGGAAACCATTCTACAGTTTTGAGCTTTTCTTTTCTTGTGTTTTTGCATTATTAATGTGATGTTGTGTATGTCATTGCTGATGATTCTTGCTAAATTGGCCATGTATTTAAAACCTGTAATTTTGTTGATGTATCCATGCTGCTGAATAGCACACATTTTGGCAGATTTTTGCTCAGATTTAATGTGAATAGAATTCAGATTTCTCTGGATTTTTATTTTTCTTTAGCGTCCACAGTCGTGGCCAAACATTTTGGCAGTGGCACACAGTGTTGTGGACCCAGTGACCATTCATTTTGGGTCCAACTCTTGTCTGCCACACAGCCCATCATTGACAGAAAAATGCAACAAAGACATGGACCCCATGACCTTGAGTTTGGCTTCGGACAAGTTTGAGGAAGTAATTGACCGTCTTCAGGATAACCGCCAATTTGTATTCAATGCCAAAGACTCATTCAAAAGACTGATACAGGTTTTATTCCTTGATTATTTCCTTTCATGTCAATACTCTATTGGCAGAAATAGTAACCAAGCTCACAGTTGACCTCGATTATGAACTGTTTGGCATTGGGAGTCCATTTAAAGAATGTACTACCTCCTCACTCCTGGAATCCATTGCTTGTGGTCACCACTTCTGCCTGGCGACTCTTTATTACCACTCCAACCAAACAGTTTTCCACACCCCGACAGTCTTCCACAGCTCAAGAGCTCTACTTGCCACGGCAGCCCCATGACTCATTGCTACTCCGCTACATCCAGCTCTCTGTGGAAAGAGGCATGATCCCCAACAAGGACATTGACAGCCCCAGTCTGTCAATGCCAAGAGTGCTGCGTAGCACACTTTGTGCCTAAATCTCTGCCCCTGGTGAATTCCGGGATGGAACATCTTCAGTTCCTGCCTCCAGAAAGGCTGGCTGACACTCTGCTGACCAACCCCAGACTGTCTCCAGAGAAATCTGTATGTCCTGCATTTCCTGGGTATCCTGTGCAATCTAAGTATCCTGTGCAACTTGAGAATCCTGAGTATCCCGAGCCTTAGCTGAGGGGGACTTTGTGCCCTGATAGGCAACCTCAGTTATCAGAGAGGACTGGGAGAATCCCGAATGTCTCTAAAGTGCTGCCTGAGTTCCATTTACCCGAGCTCTCAGCTGGCCCTGCTGTGCAGTCTCTGCCTGATCTCCATGGGTCTCTCTTCATCAGAGTTTGAGGGTCCGGTTTTCCTAGCATCCTGTCTGGCCTCTTCTTCTCTGCTAATGCTGGCCTCTAGCCAAGCCACCCAAGGTGTCCTGTCACCTCCTCCACTGACATCAACCTCTCGATGACCTGCAGCCCTTGTTGCCATTGTTGGGCTCCAGCTTTGTCACGAGACAGTATTTGCAGATGGCCAACTGGCGACACTTTGAGTTACTTCATCTTTGCCTGTGGCAACCCAGCTGGTCCCCTGAGTCGCCTTGTCTCCATCTCTGGTTCCCTTGTCAAACCCATGACCCATTTTGCCTCTTCTGTTGGTTCCCAGGTTGATCTTCTGAATAGCTCCACTGCACTGCTCCTTGGCTTGGTCGACCACCTGCCCATTGAACTCATCTGCTCCCTGTTTTTTTCATTTTTTGTGTATAGACTCGGCCCCTCCTTCCTGGGCGGAGTCAAGTGGACCCTCTTTGAGGGATGTCCCTCGAAGAGGGGTACTGTCGAGGTGCCTGGATCTAGGACCCAGGGTTTTGAGTTTTCGGGATGTTTAGGGTATTTCTAACTTTGACTATGTTTGTATTATATTCCTGCATGCTACATTCTTCATATTCTGCTTCTTGTTATTTTTTACTGTTTACATGTCTTGTTTATTTCCTTAACTTATATAAGTTCCTTGTCGTGTTATTTCATGCTGTTTGCTCTGTGGTCCTGTTCTAAAGGATTTTCAGGTTCGCTTTGGGGTTTTTCTTTTGCCTTGTGTTTATGTTTCAAATTCCTGGCACTTACTGTAGGATGTTCCTGTTGTCTGTGCATTTAGGTTCCTGATTGCTTTAGCTGATGGGTTGTTAATCCCCTTTTGTGTTCCCATTCTGTTTCTTCAAGCTTGTCTTCATGATTGTTTATCTTCTGCTTCTGTGTCAAGTTCGTACATGTTGATCCTGGTTTCAGTGTTCGTTATTTCCTGTCTTATTTTGACAGTCTCATGTCTCGTGTGCTTTGGGTTTAGCTCTACTTCTTTTGTCATTTTATCTGTGATTAGTTTCAGCTGCTCTTCCACTTGTTGCTTGTTCCCTCATATATTTTCAGTCTCCCCTCATCCTTTGTCGTATTCTCCCTCATAGCTGTGTCCCTCTCTATGATATGTTTTTTTAGAAGAGTAATAGTTTTGCTTTCCTTGCTCCTGTTCAGCTATAGTTTTGTTCTTTAGTAATAGCTCAGCACTAAAGTTTACCACTCATTTCAGAGTCCTTAATGTTATTTTTTGCATCTGCCAAATCTTTTGGCCACGACTGCATGATGTTGTCCTTACATTTCATGCAAAAATGAATATGAAACCCTTGAAACTGATGGACTAACCCCACTTGTAGGATGTTCATTCAACTTTTTTTTTATATTGTAGCAAAAAACAAACCACAGGTATGACACAAAACATCATGAAACATAACTCAGACAAATTAAATTAAATTAAATTATTTTTCAGATCGAGTAGAGGAAAAAAAATTTTGTAATCACCTTGTAATTTGCACTTCTAGAACAAATATCTGCACAAATCAAAATATGCAAAATGGTCTGCAGTTGAAAATGAGTGTTTGCAGACCTTGACAAGCTGTTGCACCTGGCTTATTGAAAAGCAGAATGTCACCAACAAGAGAGCTGTCAGATGAAACAATGGAAAGCGTTACCCACCTTCTTTAAGAAGGAAATCCAACATGGAGTGTGGCAAAAGATATTGGCTGTTTCTAGTCAGCTATGTCTAACATTTGGAGCAAGCATAATGAAAATGGGACGTTATTCATGGAAAACATACAGGAAGACAGAAGTTGTCAAAGCATCAGGACAGAAAACGCAAAGCAACATGCTTTGAAAATAGAATAAAGAGCACAAACAAAAGTAAAACAAAATGGGCAGAAACAGGAGTCAGTGTTTGTGATAGAGTGCAGAAGTTAGATGATTGGAGGAAAGTGATGGTCAGCCATGAATCTAATCTGCATTGGCCAAGGAGATGATACCTTAAGAAAACAAGCAAATTGCCCTGGCCATTTATAATATGGCAGTTCTTACCTTCACAGCACATTTACAGTTGTACACCATAGACATATTAGAGCCAAACACAGTGACATCACCTATTGGTTACTGACTCTGCATTTGGACGCGTCAGCATTAATTTTTTGCCTGTGGTCATGTTGGGTTCTTTTTTTCCCCCAGCCAAACGTTACCTCATATGGATGAAGGGTGGAGTGCTAGCAAGCTTGATTATCAAGCTGCATTTAAAAACAATATGGGTACAACCCATAGACACACATCAGATGATTAATGTAATCTAATGGACTAATAAGAAACTACAATTTCACTCACAGAAACTAAAGGCCAAACTTTGGGATTATCTGTGCCACACGACGAGTCATAATATTAGTCAGATAATGCTCCAAACGGAACCAGCAGCACGAACACACAGGGAACAGGTCCAGTTTATGCACTCAAATTAGTGGGAGAGGCCTAGCAGAGGCCCATTGGGTTCAGTTGTCTGTGTCGGGACTCCTGTCAATCAATAAAGCCTGACTCAGGATACACCTGGCTGAGTTACAAAGAAACAAAGTACAAAATAAACAAAAATATCTAGTCCTTACCAGGTCTTAAAATGAGGTAAAAACAAACCCGATATTAACAGTTGAACATAAAATCATGTCATTATTTATTGAATCAAAACTAAAGGACATCTGTCTGTCTAAAGGACATTGTTCCAGAAGTCTTGTGGTTTGTTGAGATTCAGCTTTGTAAACCTAAGCTGTCATGTCTTTTTAGAGAGACGAGTCTTTCACTTGGCAACCTTCCCCAACAAGCCATACTTGTTCAGTCTTTTTCTAATTGTGCTGTATGAACTTTAACATTTAACACGCCAGCTAGTTTTTCAGTTTCTCTGAGCATTGCACTCTCTGACCTTGGGGTGAATTTGCTGGGGCATCCACTCCTGGAGAGATTGGCAGCTGTCTTGAATGTGTTCCACTCATGAATTATCTTTCTCACTGTAGAATGATGGACTTCAGATTATTCAGAAATGGCCTTAGAACCCTTCCCGGATTGATTGGCAGCAACAATTCTTTCTCTGAGATCATTGGTCTTGTCTCGCCTCCTTAGCATTGTGTTCACACACACACGTCATCTTCGCTGCTCCAGACCAGCAGACTGACAAAACTTCTGCTTTTAGAAAGTGCTCACACCTTCTGATGATCGATTAATCAAGTGCATTCGATTAGCAGCACCTGGCTGCTACTTACTGCTAAGATGCTGTTTCTACATTTTAGCTTTATTTTTGTTAAATAAATAATCTGTAATGTCATCCTCAGGGTTGCGTTTACCAAATTTAAGTCGTGCTAATGACCAGATATTTTTAATTATGTCCTGAAACTTAAAACTTTGCAACTGACATGGGGTGTATTTGGCTATTAATACCAATGTACCCTTACAAGTGGGCAAGGGCTGTGCCATGAAATGTATGCATCTATTAATAGTTTGTGGTTTGAAAATAAACTTTTAAATGTCATCCTATAATTCTGTATCATGGTTAGTTTTAACTCACATTGTTTTGTCTGTTTTTCTAATTTGAACAAATGAACTTTGCCTGGTGGAAACTGGAAGAGCCAGTTATGTTATAAAATCTGCCCACTCATGCGGCATCTGTGTATTTTAATTCATTAAAGGCAGCATTGGTTCCACCTTTCTGATAATGTCTGATTCTAATGCTTTAAACTGTAAATGATTTATATGTCAAAATGCTATTAAAGTTTTTTCTGGATACACTTACATGTAATGTACTTGGCATTTCCAGTTAAATTGCAGCTCGCTGTGATAATATTAAAGGATAATTTAGAATACTGCCACAGAAAGGTGACTTTCTGCATAATGCTGTTGCATCTTTCTTTGAGTTAACGGTAGCTTAACGGGAGTCGTTCAGTGCGGAGTGGGAGTGTGGTGTTGAATGGTTAATGGCACTATACCATTTGCAAGATCAGCTGGGTGAATATTTAGAATCAAAGTGTAAACCTTCCTCCTGCTGCTGAATCATTTAATGTAATTCATAATGTAATTCTACAGGTTTAATTTCTGCTTTGTAAAACTTTATCATTGCTTTACTTTTTAAGAGATTCCTCGAAAAACTTGCAGATCAAAAATATGATGATTCCACAAAATCCCAGAAAACCTTCCATGTCCATGTCTGTTGTAGACTTGTAGGTCTTTTAAGCAGTCTGTCAGCTTGAAGTGTGAAATTCAGTTGCATAAAACATTTGATGGTCTTATCCCTGCGAGTACGCCAGTACAAATGCCGCAATGTCTGATTGATCAATATTAGAATAATGCAGGTATTTGGGATTATGTATCATTCCTCCTGCACAATGAAAAAGAGAACCAATTCCGAATGGAAATGAAATGGTCCATCTGATGCAAACTATCTACTCTTAAGCACTGCATAATGAGGAAGGCTAACTTTGGATAATGTGCTGACTAAGCAGTAATCTCTGAAAAATCAATCAGAGTTATAATAGTGAGGGTCTACAGTCATCTGCATAACACGGTCCAGGCTCTGTCATAATTTGGGGCTGCATTTAAATCAATGGTGTTGCAGATCTTCACAGAGTTGAAAGATTTTTTTTTTCACACAGAAAAGTACAGGGAGATTTTGATCCATCACGGAATACCATCTGGAAAGTGTCTGATTGGGAACAGCATGCCTGTACCACGGTTGTTGTTTCCAGAGAGGAAGTCCTGGAAGTCCCATTACAGCTCCTTGCACTGTGCAGTTTCATCACAGACATCAAATGTCTGCAGAGAGCAAACATCAACTTAGGTAAGGAGGATGTCCAGGAATATGTTGGAGATGCAGCCATGCTTAAAGTGGTCCAGAGATGCACAAGAAGATGATGTAGAGATCAGCCGGGTAAGGTTTCATGCACTACTGCTGTTTCACTACAGTTAATTATTTCCCCCATACAGTGCTATGAGTTAGCACCAGCTTCTTCGTTAGTGTCACTAAGAATATTTGAGTCATTCTGCTCACTTCTGTTTTCCTGCAAAGGAAAAAAAACAAAGAAACAAAAAACAAACAAAAAACAGAAATATGGCATTTATTCCATAATGTTTGAGCTTTGATCCACATTATTTGACAGCTGAAAGTTTGTGATGAGGCAGACAGATTGTAAGCCTGAGACAATTTGTCACGCGGAGCCTGGCAGGTCTCCATTCACTTTCAGACACTCTGGCTTAATGTTTGCACCACTGACGGGGCTGTCAGAGCTATTTGTCACAGCTCAGTTTAGTGATCAGACTGGTTCTACCCTCTCTGGCCTGCTCTTCTCCCGTCCACAATAAGTGGCTACAGTTAAACCACTGGAACGTAATCAAATTATCGGCTTTCTGTACGGATGTTTCTTTCTTTCTATCCAACTTCAATGACATTTGAAGTTGCAGGGGTTCACTGTCACTTAACATGTGGCAACCAGACTGACCAAATCAGAATTCCATGGTTGCCCTGCGGCATGCAGGAATCACCACTTTGAATATGTCACAGTTTGCGTAAAGATTAAAACAGCAGGTTTACAGTGTTTTTTCTGTACGCCGGTTTACAGCATTAATATAGGTAGAAGATATGCAGGTTTTATAAAGCACATTACTGACTGTATGAGCTAAGTAGTTAATGCCTGTGAAAGTGATCATAACTGTGTTAATATAGACAATAAATATGATTATCAATATTATACAAACTTCCATCCATCCATTCATTCTCTTCCCCCTGTCCAATTCACGATTGCACTAGGGCTGGAGCCTATCCCAGCTGCTATGAGGCAAGTAATGGCGTGCACCCTGGACAGGTCATTCACACTCAGCTACAGCCAATATGGAATCAGCAATCAACCCAGCTTCCCTCTGTAGGAAGAAGCTGGAGGATTCAGAGGGAGCCCACACAGGCATCACACAGAGGGGCCCCAGCTATCCCAGCTACCTGTCTGGATGGTCACACGCCCCAAAGATCACATCAAGAACAGAACGTGCAATCATGATCTCGCTGAAAAAAACAAATCCAGCAGGAACATCAGAACACCTGCATGGGCAATCGCTTAAATATACAGTATAAATGTGCAGGACATTTTGAATCTGGCTGTATGCATTTTATTTGCTTTTCACTCCTTAAAAGTCAGTAGCTGTTTGCGACTTTCCAGCTCCCTCTGCAAGCCAAACATTCAGCTAATTAGATCAAACTGCTTGTTTGCCCTGGATCCTCTTTGATTTCCTGCTGAAACTCCTTATTTTTCCTTTCGGTTTTTTTTTGCCCTCTTGCTTTAGCAGAAGAACCCCTGCCAGTACTTTTATACAAATTATACATTCACCTCACAAGTATTTCTACCTTTGCACCAACCAAGCTCTCGATCAAACTGAAATAGAAATGCCTGGCTCAGTAATACATTGTTATGAAGCTATTTGACTCCAGTTTGTTACATGATGGCAAAATGACCCATCTGATAAAATAATGTGCATGAAAGGAAGTCTGTTCTATATCAAACCAGCAGCAGCTGCCATCAATGCACAGCATCTTCCTGAAAAAAACAACAAAACAACCAGCAACCAACTTCAGCATTATGTTCATTTTTTTGTTTGTTTTTCTTTTCCTTTCCCTCTCCAGGGCCCCATTCCAGGTAGCAGGTTTCAACTTCAACTCTGAGTCAGATACAGTACCATGGTAACAGACTCTGTGAACCTAACCTCTCTCTGACTCCTCCCCTCCTGCTGCACCTGAACCACCTGTCTGACGCTCCAATTCATTTTCTCATTCATAAAGTTGCTGAAAAGCGATCAGAGGAGCAAATTCGTCTGCAGACGTTTATGTTCTTACAAGCCCTGAAATCCCAGTTGGACATTAGTTTGTTATTTTTGTACGTAACATGAAGCTTTTACAGTCGTTCAACAGTCAATTAGCTATAAGGACGGAGAGAGCGATGATGTCACGGATTTATAATGGGCGCAGCTATCAGACAGTCAGTCGCTCTGAAACATTTACTGTAGTTACTGCAGCATCACTGTTTAATTCACACTGATCTGTTTGAAGCTTTAGACACAGAACACGCTGATCACTGATTGGTGTTCGATCAAAAGGTCACTGATGGAAAAATGTCTGGATCCTGGAAATGATGTGAATGTTTGAGTGAAGATGAGGCTGAAATGATTTTTAGACTTGAAAACTGAACTAAATGTATTTAAAGTGACTTAAATGTCAACATTTTGAAACTTACGGTGTCTGAGTCTGAATCTCGACATACAGTATCTTCTAATGAAAATCGCCTAAATCTGTGATGCTAGGCTCTATAACAGATCAGCAAACCATTCCTGTTTTGGGGTTTTTTCTCAATCTTGCTCTTCTAGTGCACCTGTTCTTAATTTCAGCTGTTTAATGAACTTGATGCAATACTCTGATTACAGAGTGTTCCTTTAATTATTTTTATTTTTGAGCAGAGAACAACTAAGAAATCATACAATATGTTGCAGGAACTTTCACATTAGTTGTTTAAAATAATAATTGTGAGTAGGCTTTACTAACTCAAGACTTAACTAATTAGAGTTTATATTGTGGCTATCTTATCTAAATGAATATAATTTTATGTTTTGGCACATTTACTTGGTCATTTACTCCTACACAGGAAATTCTATTGAGTGAGACTTCCTGCCACAGGATAAAGTAGATATTTTTTTTACTTGTGTAGTCTGAGTGCTTCCAGGAGACTGCCACAATATTTAAGCACATTTAATTAATATTTACTTTAAGCAAACACAGCACTCAAGTTGTGAATAACAGTTCCTTTTACAAGCATTTTTTTATTCATAAAAATATGATAAGTTAGTAGGATTAAAGCATCCCCTGGTTCTGCTAAAGTGCATTTTGGGGAAAGAAAAGAAAGGGAAACAGAGGTTTGTGGCACAGCATGGGGCACTGTATTGAATTCACTAGTAAATGATTATACTGCAATACCACTGCACATTATTCAAAGCACCCCAATTATGCCAACTACCTGCCACCAGTGAGCCATGAAAAAAAAGCAGAAGGATCAGTTTTATAATCAATAGCACACATCTCTGAAAATAACCAAATAAATAAAATCAAGGACAGCAAGGTGGCATAGTGGTTAGCAACCCTGAATTAGACAAGCAGAAGTGGATGGATGGATGGATGGATGGATGGATGGATGGATGGATGGATGGATGGATGGATGGATGGATGGCACTTAATCAACAAGTGCTTCATGTACACTTCAGTTTTTAGAATCTTACAACATCCCTGTGGGGAAAATATCCAGCCCCAGGTTACAGTTAATCAGCTATATCAACTCACTCAGCATGGAAAATAATATTTTTATCTTTCCTATAACACATTAGCAGCTACTGCAAATACCAAAGACAAATGACTAAAGCTCAAACTAGCTTTCGTGGCTGAGTAAGACAGAAGCCTCTTTGTTAAGAACCTCCCACTAACACACCGATTTCCTCTTAACCTCAGTCCTGCTGAAACTCCTGCATCCTAAAAGTCCCATCCATTGTGTTTGTACACATGTATATTAAATGAAGGATGAAGTAATTCATTAAATATTCCTTATATATTCCTTAATATCCAATGTTTGGTTGGCCCATCCATCCACACAGACTTCCTCCCTACACAAATTTTGTCACCCTCTTCTTTAATTTCTTTACTTCCTCCTGATTTGCCTGCATATTTGGCTCACGGGGTTTGTTGTCACATCACCCCTGTTTGGTTACAGGCATTTATCCCAGGTACCAGGATTTCCTCCTCCTTCCTGAACCAGGGATCTCACCCACGGTAGACAAATGTTTTAACCTCGACACTTTGGAGCGACACAGTGTCTTTCGTGCCCCATCATCTCAGTACAAAATTGTTGCTGACAATAATGTAAATGCAACTTGTTTTGTAGTTATTTAGATCTATTACATAAATAATATGATACTGATGAAATAAAAACTTCAAAATCAGAAGACCCCTACTTTCACTATGCACAACATTCATATGTGTACCAAAGTCTATGGTAATTACTTATGACAATTAATGTCTGGGTTATTTAAATGTTCTAAATCACATGTAGATGGACTTACAGTTTGAGCAGCACCACCTCCTGATTACACGCCGGGCCTCAATTCAGTGCTGTCTCACAGGCTTATTATCCAAGATGACCACTGCAGGAAGACAGATGGAGGAGTTAATGGTGCTGCTCCTTCTGAGAAATACATTTCTGATGTCATTGGGTGATAAATTTCTTTTTGTGTGCCCGCTTCAGGTGATTTGTGGTTTTGGTAAGTGCCAGGGGGGAGATTGATGTACACTGGACTTTCCAGTGGAATTCTTGTGGATTCACATCCGTGGCTCACTTTTTTCCTTTGTACTTTTTTTTTTTGGTACAAAAAGGTTTGTCTGTGATGTACAGTACAAAGCGTTAGAACCTTTAGAAACTTCTTTTATGCCACATCTTTAGTACAGTAATGTGTAATATGAACATAAGATTCAATAATCATTTGACAGCCAAGAAATACAGTCTTCAAAAGGGGCCACGGCATTTTCTTAATTAAGTCAGCTGGAAGCTTCAATACTCAGGGTGGAGGAATGTCATCAGCTGAGGAGCTCTTCAGCTTTACCAAAATGACTGTTGACCCACGACGTGCGGGTTGAAAGCTCTTCTACATGTGACAAGGATGTCTGCTGAATATGTGCTTGCCTACTTAGTGTCAGATGAAAATTAATAGACACAGATGTACTCCACAGCTTAGGATAATCACGTAGCCCTCAGGGCAGTGGGAAAAGAAAATCAGAGTCTAAATATCCCATTAATTCAAATTCAGGGAGGTCATGTCGAGGTTTTGCCTTCGTGGCCCTGACATTTTAATCTGAAGTCTACCCAAGTCTCCATTAATAGAATAATGGAGATTGTGATACTAGCATTGTGTTAATAATAATACCTTTCCACACTTGGACTGAGGCTTTTACTGCTCCTTTTCTTTCCGGGATCCACCAGTGGGAGATATTCCAACAATGATGCCGACTCTGCTCATAGCGAGAAGCTGTTTTTCCCTGCATCCTGCCTGTCCCAGCACGAGCTGCGCCTGCCGGAGAGTCTCGTTTGAACATTTAATTTAGAGCCTGAGGCCATGCTAAACAACATGCTTATGCATTTGTGCTGTGAAGGAGGTGTGTTGCAGAAATGTTTCAATCCAGCATTCATAAAGCCAAAAAGCAGAGTCTCTCTCTCTCTTTCTGTGTGTGTGTGTGCGTATTTTGCTAAACGAGAGCGCACTCAGCATTCTACTTTCATGTTGCTCCACAGCCTGCAAACAGCACACATTTTGTTGATATCATGTTACAAACATGATGTATGAGACCGATGTGAAAAGTCTTTAGTGAGTTTGAGATATTAATGATGATTAATTTCACAGTTTTAAAGTTAATTTGGAAGGGCTGCATTATATCAACAACCAACGCTAATAAGAAAGGACTCTAACATTGTGACTGTAAAGTCATAATTACATAGTAAACAACTGATAATAACTTTAAAATTCCTGTAGTTCTAAGATCTTTAATAGCAAACTTAATATGCAAATACAAAAACAATTTAGAAAAAGTTGGGAAAGTGTGAAAAATATTGAATTTGATGGCAACAACAAAAGTTGGGTCGGGGGCACAAAAGGCTGGAAAAGTAAGTGGTACTAAAAAGAAATAATTAGGTTAATTAGCAGCAGGTCTGTAACATGATGGGTATAAAAAGAACATCTTAGAGAGGCAGAGTTTCTCAGGAATAAAGCTGGGCAGAGGCTCATCGATCTATTTTAGAATAATGTTTCTCAATGTAAAATTTCAAAAAACAAAAACAAAACACAAATATCTCGACACCCATGGTAATATCATTAAAAGATTATAAGAGTGGAGAAATCTCTGTGCAATGGAAAAGGCCAGAAATCACTATTGGATCCATGTAATCTTTGGGCCCTCAAGCGACACCGCATCAAAAACAGGTATAATTCTGTTATGGGAATCGGTGCATGGGCTCAGGAACACAAAGTGGACAACTGCAATTGTGAGATAATATAAAATTTTAATTCTTTTTTGCCTCATCGTCTCAAGAGCAGAGGGAGCAGCGCGCACTGCAAAATCCTGCATCTCTGAATGGACGGGGTTGCATTAGTGCTTATGGAATTGGGAGCTGGCACACCAGTGCTGAAAGTTAAATCCAGGTTTTAGAGCAACAAACGCTCCTGTGCTGATCACATCTTTTCCAGGAAATATCTCGCATGTTTCAGCAACACAATGCTAAACTGCATCCTGCATCTACCACACAGTGGAAACACGGCGCTGTCTCAACTTTTTTTCAGATGTGTTGCTGCCATCAAATGCAAGATGAGACCCTATTTTTCTTAAAATAGTACATTTTCACAATTTAAAAATTTGATTTTTTTATGTTCTGTTGTGATTAAAATTTAGGTTTATGAAATTTCCAGATCCCTGCCCTCTGTTGTTTTACACATTTTACACACTGTTCCAGCTTATTTTGAATTTGGTTCACACACGGATAATCTCCTTCAAGGCTAAAGAAAAAAAAATTAATAAGAGTCAAGTCATGTCCTACTTCGGGCAAACTGAGAGACTTTTAACACATAGATTTTGTAGCATTGGTGCATGTGCTCATATGTGTGTTTTTAATTAACAACGTTAAATACATTTGTGTTGACTTTGTGAATTGAAACTCGTGTGCATAAAGGAGAAAATGTGTCTCGCATACATCCAAATGGAGCCAGCGCAGATAAGGAGGAGATTAGAATAAAATCCATTCCTGTTATCGAGGATGGATTATCCCAGCGGGAGCCCCGAGGGTATGGATGTTTTCTGCTGGACCCCCTTCGCGCTGTGCCCAATCATCGTTCAAGCCCCTCTGAGTGAACCAAGAATTTTATCTCACCCAGCTGATTTACTGTCATTACATCCTCTCGGGCTTGTTCTGAAATCTTCCCGGCGCTCAATCATTTTATTGCCAATGTAAATCACCTCTGCTTAATCCTGTAGATTATTGCGCTGTTATCAATCTTCCATTTAATTAAATTCTGCTTCTCTTTTAATACTGCGCTAGTTTACAACTACAGTTGTCTCAAGGTGCTTTACACTGTAAGGTAAAAACCCTACAACGTTAGAAAGATAACCCTAATGATCAGACGCTTCCCTGTGAGCAGTTGTGGTGAAGGAGAGCAAGAACTCCCATTTAAAGGGAAGAGACCTGCAGCAGAGCCAGGCTCAGCGAGGAGCGGCCAACTGCTGAAAAGAAGAAAAGAAGAGCACTGTCTGTGTCCTGAACCCAAACTTGTGGCTGCTTCCTCAGGAAAGGAGTCTGATAGATGAAGGATCTGCCTCCCATTCTGCTCTTAAAAAGCAGTTTTGGGGATAGAATTGAAGGATTTTTTTTGCCTTGACCATAAGAACACCTCACACTAGCCTGGAATCTCTCAATCATGTCTCCACCCTGGCACTTCTTATGAGATATCCCATTAATCGTATTGACTGCGACTTAACTGACTATTGCTTTAATCAGCAAAATTTGTTCTTCTTTCTGTTTCTATGTCTGTTCAGTTGCTTTTGCAGCTGCAATTTAAAGGTCAACACAACTGCAAAGTCCTTTCTAAAGGTTAAATACATACAAGTACACATTCTTCCTTAAAGAGCTGATCAAAAAAACACATAAACTGGTTACTAGTTCGTGCCGCTCAGGAAAAAAGTGATTGTTATTTCATTTCAGTGATATTTACATTCAATCTACGGTCTTATTTAATAATTCATTAATATAGTGTCTTCCAGATTGTTCTCTGACAACTCATCTTTATCAAGTCCACACGTCTCAGCAGCTCTCGGGGGCTGCTTGTTAATCATTTAGTAATAATGTGGTCGCTACTGTTTTGTGCCTCACTTTTTCCAGTTGCTCAATTTTTTGTGTACTTGTGTACTATATTTCAAAATTGCAACATTAAATAAGCAGTTAAATACTGTTCTCAGGGGTTGGTGGGGACCAAAAGCAGAGCTAAACGGCCAGAAATCTTGAGGTGGGCAGAAGCAGCAGTTCAGTGTTACAGCCTGCTTTTCAGTCACCCTAATGAACCAAAAAAAAATTTAAAAGGATAATGGAGCAAGTGTAGGGCAGACACTCTGAGTGCAGATTCTGCAGGGATGTGCAAATTCAAATCTACTAAACACGTCCATTAAAAGTGTAAAGTAAAATCTTCAAAGTTACTTTATGACCTTGAAGACAGTGAGTTCTCTTGGTGTGCAAAGTCAGGCAGATGCCTTGATTTTTTTAAAAAAACAAAACAAAACGGACACACACATTTGTGAGGTAAATTGTGCATATTGTTACTGACAGGCTTGCTATTGAGCACTAGCTACCATTTCTTCAGACAGGAAAATAATCTGTCCGTTTATTCATAGTCCTGACACTCAGCAAACAGCCGGGCTAAAGCTTGAACTTTACTGAAGTCAGTGGCCAAGTTGTTTAGTGCTGATGAGTCCCCTGTGGATGTACATGACGTTTCAGTATCTATCTATCTATCTATCTATCTATCTATCTATCTATCTATCTATCTATCTATCTATCTATCTATCTATCTATCTATCTATCTATCTATCTATCTATCTATCTATCTATCTATATATTCCTTCTTTATTGGGTTTCACACAATATTCACATTTACTTTTTCCCAATCTCGGCAGTGTACGTGTTCAGCAGCAGGTAGCATCTACAGTAACTGATTTTTGCTTGTGTTCATCTGCTTGTGGCAGTATTTCAAATCTTTAAAGCAGATTATAATGTAGTGCGGTGCAGCAAAATGATACTGGAATATCTAATTAGAACCTCAGCTGAGATGATTCATACAGTAAGTTATTGTTTGAGATTATTGATTACAACGTCAAAATCAGAGTCATTCGTACATTTAGATGAAATGAACCTGATTCTAAATGTAAGAGGGGAACAGAAATAGAGGCGAGAGATGATACGGTTCCTTCTATTCGCAGAGAGAAGCTCTTCACTAGTCTGTCATGTTGAGAAATAAGGAATATAATAGCTGCTAAACTTAGCAGCCTATAAAATTTCACCCGGGAAAGTTGTAAATTATTGATACCATGATGTAAAAGGTAATTTAACGAGACTGAGAAACTACAGTGGAAACGCTCACGACGCAGCACAGTCCCAAAGCGTTCCGCTGAGGGAATTGCTTTCCAGTCGTCGTGTTCCTGCGTGTGCGCACACTGAAAAGTTGCTCTGAGAAAAAGTTAGCATGTGCGCTCAATCCACTTTAGTGTTAAGTGTGATGTTAATTGCAGCCTTGCACGGCTTCAGGGACGCTACAGTGAACTTCTGGAGATGGTGAATGCAAAAAAGGGATTTTAGTGTTGCGTTTGATGGACCCCCCCCCCCCACACACACACACACACACTTTGCATTTTCTGTTCAAGCACCTTGGCTTCTTGAATACTCACTACTAAACAGGACCGCAAAGCAGGTGAAAATCGAACTTGCCAAACAGAAAGAAAAAGGAAAAAAAAAAAATAAATTGCAGCTCAAATTTTTAACTTGTGAATAAAACATAGTTTTATAAATTTCTTTTAGTGGATCTGCCCTTCAATGAAAATGAAGTGAAAAGTGAAGCTGAACTCATTGTACATGGATCCAGCCGCAGCAAACATCACAAGCCATGAGAAGAGCTGCGTTCAGTGGACAGACTGAAAGAGACTAAATGAGACTCTGCAGCGGTTAAAAGCATAAAACATCAAACATGCCGCACAAATGACACACACAGAGACTTAGCCTGAGTTTGCTTGTTTTATGCGGCTTTCGGCTGCAGGCAACTATCATTAATGCCGATGTGACGTCCAGCTTAAATAAAAAGACATGCCACATTTATATCGTGCTCCTTTTTTTACTATTTCTCTTCTTCTTCTTAAGCAGTGGGTGGAAGATTTGTCATCTGCAGCTAATGTTTGTGGTTCAGTAGTGAATGGAAAACAGCATTTATTTACCTAAAAACAAGAAGGGGCTTTCTCTGTGATGTTTGCATGTTACCGTGTCTCTGTGGGCTCTCTCTGAGGCACCCCAGCTTCCTCCCACAGACCAAAAACATGCATGTCGGGTTAACTGGTGACTCCAAACTGGCTGTGTGCGAGAATGTTAATTTACACTGTTGATTCTTGAAAGAGGGGCATTCTCTATTTTAAGATAACGATAAAACAGCACAGGGTTAAACTCTTAGATGATTTCATACAAATTAAAAAAAATATATAAATACTATTTTCCATTTTTGCCAATAAATCCCCGACACACTGGACCTTTAAGCTTTAGTGCTTTCTTTTGGGGAAGGTTTAACTTTCCGCACTGGCACTCGTTGATCTGAAGCTTGTGTTTTCACACTCCCCATTAAAGCAGAAACGTCACTGAGCATTAAGGTCATGTGCCACATGTATGTCACCATTTATTCACTTTCTGTATTCAACGCACACTGTCACAGTGATAATCCAACCTGCCCACCCGACCCCCACGTGAACGCTTTCATGGAATATTTCAAGATTTTCCTCTCTGCCCAGATTTTTATGTGCATATATTATATAAACATATTTGAAATGCAGGTAATATTATAGACTGAGATGTGTTTAAGAAGTTCCTGGAATTCAATAATCAAAACAGATAATGATAATCAAATATTGGTGTGGCACAGGGGTGGAGAGGTTAACGCTGACACTTCACAGCAAGAGAGTCTTAGCTTTGAGTCCGCTGGCTATCTGTGCCTTTCGGTACGGAGTCTGCACTTTCTTACTGTGCGTGGGTTTCCACCGAGCACTCCGGCTTCCTCCCACAATCCGAAGACAACAGTTCGTGATTCTAGGGTCAGGGATGTGGAAGTGAACATGTATGGTTCTCTGTTTCTGAGTGTTAGCCTTGTGATGGGTTGGCGACCTCAACTTGAGTCTCAAGAAGTGGATAAAGTTCAAGGGAGGCAGTTGTTGTGAGTGTGTCAGCTGGTGAACAAGTTTCTGCTGATGTGGCCAAAAAACATGCATTTTTTAATCTGTGCTAGTGTGCCATGGAACCCTCACACACACACCACAATTCAGATAATTTCTGCTTGACTTTGCTTCCCACTTGGCTCTGGACATTTCAGGAGAACACCACACTGACAGCCCCACGCCGGAGAGCAACCGTGCACAACCTCATGCATGCCAAGTAAGAAAGCAAGCATACTCCTGGTCTCTCTTTTCCACTAAAATGCTGCCTCTGGTTTGTAAAGTGTGGATTCCAACTTAAAACTTCTGAAAATTTGTGTTCTTCACGTGAAATTGAGGTTAGTTTGAAGCAAAGTTGATGTTTGCTGCCTGCACAATTTTGAGGTCCATAGTGAAATTCATGGCTGTTAACTATAGCAGCCATGCTAGGAACTGTCTGGAAATGCTGGCAGAAATGACCTTGAACTGGGGATGTGACAAATTTAAATCAGGTTAAGTTTTTAATTTTAAAAACCCCTTCCCAGAACTTTGTCCTCACACCATAATGCTTTATGTGACTCAGGACTCTTACAGGCAAGACCTGACACTTCCAAAGCACTTCCTGACCGCTCCACCTATGAAAAAGTGGACATCTTAATCATTTAATACATTATGTACCATAAAAAAAAAGGACAGCAAAAGGCAATGCTATTGTTCTCTTGCATATGTTTGAGTGAAAGATCAGCCCACATTTATAAAGATATCCGCACTGCTGACTACACATCCCCATGTGGCATCTCTTTTTTGTTGCTAGATTTGATGATTCAACATTAAGCTTTTCACATAAAGCAAAATAACATAAAAGAAACAGCAATCTAAAACCTAAATTTTCTTCTTTTTTTTTCCAAGGTAGAGATTAGTTGTCTTTTTTTAGGGCAGTATTTAACTTTGAAGTGGCAACCTGGTGTGACAGAATGGAAGGAAATTGCATGCTTTTAAGCAGGGGACATATTTTGATATTGATTGCAGCCTATCGCTGCTTTTGGAGGAGATTAGCTAAATTACCGTACCCATAATTGGGACTTGCACTTAAGTAGAACTCCACTGTGAGAGAAAATTTGAAATTCCATTAGTGTCAATGACAGCTAGGCAGTGGGTTTAAGACGGCTCTCATCTGATCAGCGTCCAAAATGTTGAAGGTAATTGATGATGAAAAAATTAGCCTGCCTCTGCAGGGTGATTGATACCAGTGACTTTCTAATTACAGAGCAGCGCCTCTGTGAGAGGCCGTCATACTTATACATTGTTGGAAAATCTCTCTTTTTCTCTCGACTCAAAGAACAAGTGACAGGGGATCATAATTTTCATTTATGGTGTACGTATGTGGTCTAATCACACAACGGTTCCTTTCATTCCCAACCCCTTGCTTTCATTATTATGACAGTTAATTTGAGCTAATTCTGTCAGAAATACATAAAATTACCGTCTTCTTTTTTTCTGCCTTCTCCCCAGCTATTAATGATTTTCACCTATAGAAACCTGACTGATTTCTGCAGTTATGGACACAATTTTAGAATTTGTAACATGACTTATAGCCATGTGTATGATCACATAACAGATATAAAATGTGTGGGATATACAGAGCTTTATAGTTTTGCTTTAATTTGGAGTTTAAACTGTGCATGTTCATCTATTGGACATTATGTTTGATAAGCTGAAGTGAATTGCATTGATTCTCTTTATTTGTGCAGTGAAGCAAACACGTCGCCTGATGCCTTCAGATTTTCTGCACCATTTTAAACCTTCTAAAAATCTCACAAAGTGAATCTCTCTGGATTTTGGATGGTTGGGCAACCCGAACAACACATGAACAAATCAGTTTGATTTGTGCTGCTGAACAGTAGCAGACACTTGCAATTATGCATGGAAGTTTTTATTTAAAAAAAAATGTATTCATGCGCAACCTTGAAAAAGTATTCAGAGTAAAAGAAAATGGGATATGCTTTTACTGTGTTCTGTTTAAAGTGGACAGGAAACACTACGTGTATATTGGCTCATTTACACCATGGGACGCTGCCCTAAAAATCTGTGACAGGTTTTTAGAGCAGGGCTCCATGGTGTAGATTAGACTTTATACATGTAGTTTTTCATGTCCGCTTTAAATATAAAGTACGCATCTTAGATAACAGCATATATTGTTTACTTTACTGATAGATTTAATAGATTTAAGGGTTTTAGGTGCTAATTTATTGAGCTACTAAAAGCTTCAAGTGTGATCCATGAAGACTATTAACAATATTTAACAATATTTCAATCTAAATATCTTCTAGGGGTCATACCTATCTTTTCTGGGTTCTAAGTAAACCAGCTCTAAATATTGGAAGATGAAAGCACAGCTACCCACTTGCTTACTAGCTTGGCTTCACCTGTTGGCTTCGGTCTCCATATTTTTGAAACTTTAGCCTTAACAGACCATTATTTTTCAGACAGTTCCATAAAAATGTTCCTAAATGCACCAACAGCAAGTGTCAGAGGCCCATTTCAGTGGCTCAAATTAGTGGAGCTGAGGCCTAACACATCCACCCCTTAACTTAAAGCCTTAGTTGAAATATATGATAAGTATACAGTGGTGTGAAAAAGTGTTTGCCCCCTTCCTCATTTCCTGTTTTTTTGCATGTTTGTCACACTTAAGGGTTTCGGAACATCAAACCAATTTAAACAATACTCAAGGACAACACAAGTAAACACAAAATGAAAGTTGTAAATGGAGGTGTTGATTAGTAAAGGTGAAAACATATCCAAACCACCATGGCCCTGTGTGAAAAAGTGATTGCCCCCTAAACCTAATAACAGGTTGGGCCACCCTTAGCAGCAACAACTGCAACCAAGCGTTTGCGATAACTTGCAAAGAGGCTTTCACAGCGTTCTGGAGGAATTTTGGCCCACTCATCTTTGCAGAATTGTCCTAATTCAGTTACATTAGAGGGTTTTGGAGCATGAACGGCCTTTTT
>VUQK01038644.1:55779-76768 GCA_015106715.1 Bujurquina vittata | reverse complement strand
AATCTTCTTCCTGTAGCTCTGCGCAGCCAGAAGGACGTTCTGTTTGGCAACATGCCAGAGATTTACCAGTTCCACAGCAGGCAAGATACACACACACACACACACACACATACACATACACTTAAAAAAAAAGCCACTCTTGCTTAGGCAGCCACAGACAGCTTTTTGTATTTAGACACCTGAATATGATCAACGGAAAATCTGCTGCTCAGCTCCTCTGGTAACGCAGGGAATACATCAGTGCCTTGTTTATTTACTTTTCCACATGCCAGAAAAGGTCAGAGTCAGAGTATTATACTGCACGGCCAAAGCAGAACTCAACAAAAGCCTGGCAATGAAAACAATATCATCCATATTTTAAACAGCTGGCACCAAACAGAGGGAGTCTTACACTAGGGTGCCAATTATTCTACTTCTCAGGGTTTTTGCAGCAAACCACAGTAGCCCAGGTGTACTTCTCAAATAAAACCATTATTTTTTTTATACTTTTTGAAAAAATTGCTGATATGTAACCAAATATGAGATATATCATTTACATTTTAATCATGCAGTGCTAACTACTACTTTACACTAAGGAGGAAATTTATTGGAGTTTAAATGCAGATGTTTTTCAGACAGCAAGTATGGTTGTTTTCGTAGTCTGGGTTTGTTTTCTCTCCATGGACTTATTAAAGTCAGTGCAGCACAGTCTGTGCTCTATAATCCTGATGTATTATTAATCATTTCTTCCTGTGCAACTCCAAAAACTTCCCTTCTTGATTTTTCCACGTGAAAGTGCACTGAATTTGAAACAGAGCCAAGTCCAGGGTGACAGAATGCTTCATTTTCTCTCTGTTACAGAATGTATAAGTAAATACAATAGCAGCATTGTTTTGGAAATAGTTTTTGGCACAGAATGCCTTGTCCATGTACAGAACGTGCACGGAGCATGATGTTTTCAGCAGCAGCTATTTAAAGTTCAACACTATTGGCATGCAAAAGAACAGTCTGTGATGGGCGAGGAGATACAGGGCTTACAAAAAGGAATTTCTAAGCTGGTCCCTCTCATATCAGGATTTTCTAGCATTGCATTAGACTGCCATGTAAACAACAACTTGCATCCTATACGTTTTTTAATCACTGATTCGGTGCATGAATGAAACGCCATCAGCTATGCAGAATGCATTGCAGGATTTTTCCAGTACGCTTAAGAAAACATCTGAAAAGTTGAAGGGAAGTGAGTTCATGTCAAGCCTCAAGCTTCATCATAATACATTCTAAAAAATTTTATTTTACTTGATATTAATGACACCATAAGTCATTTTGTTTAACACACCATCTGATCTGTGTATTTGATGATCAGTAGTCCCAACATGTAAGTCTGCAACAATGTGAAAGTCGAATATACCAGCTTGCCATCATAGCAGGTGCTCATGGCATCTTTTTTTCTACCTTTTTTGCCTCGCTTGGGTAAGATGATAATCCAAGCCTAGTCCACTGACAGACTGCAACATGATTCACTTGGACAGTGACTGACTGCACATCCAATTTGTTTCAACTCCAGAGCAGCAGCTTATTATCTGAAATGCATGAGATGTCTGTGCATGAGAGGCGTGATCAGCTGGGGCATGCGCCAGGGCTGCTGGGAAAGTAATCAATAAGGGATTGTCTCTTGTAGTTTAGGCCGACACATTATGACAGAGCTGAAAATTAAACAGGCAGATATTAATAATAATGGAAATCAGAAGCTCATGGGTGAGAATGGGGGAGGGGAGGGGTGAAACTCAAAATACTGTATGGATCATGTTTGGTAGAGGGTGGTTGTGCTTAGAGCTCTGAGTTGTTGTTTTTTTGGAAAATGTGAAATGTAAGACAGAAGGCAGCAGTAATGCCATGGAGCGTGCATCTTGAAAATCATCCTACATCCTGTAAGCAGTATTACTGACAGTTTTAATCTTAATGCTTCTTTTTTAACCTATTAGGAACATTTTGCTTACCACAGTTATTTCAGCACTCCATATGTGTGCTTATTTTATGGTGTTTCAAGTGAAGCGGAGGCAAATATTTAAAGCCTGTGTAGTAGTGTGCAAAAGTCTTGAGCTACAGCATATTTCTTTACATTTTGCTTGGAAAATCTGTAATAGACGCAGAGATTTATTGAAATGTGCAAACATACACGGGAATACAGTTTACGAGGCAAAAGCAGAGTCTGCACAATTCTTCAGCACAGCCTGAACTCTCTGAGGCAGCGATCTTGTCATTTCTTTAAGTAGTCTTCAGGAATAGTTCCTCCAGGTTTCTTGAAGGACATTCAATACTCTTCTTTGGATGTTGGCTGACTTGTGTTCTGTTCTCTGATGATGATCCCACACTGCTTCAGTAATCTTAAGGCCCAAACTGTGGGGAGGCCAATCCATGACTGACATTTTTGCACTGAATGTTTTTCAGTCCAAGTATGCTTTAACTGCATTGGAATTTGCGATAATAATTATCCTGAAAAATTAAGCCGTTGGCAATCAGATGTTTTCCAGATGGTGTTGTGTGGATCAAAATCTGATGGTACTGCCTCCATAATTCCATCAATTTTGACAAGATCCCCAACACCACTGCCTGAAATGCAATGTGTTTTACAGATGGCTAGAGACACTGACTGTTTTGCGTCTCCCCTGAACTCCAGACACACTAATGATAAATGTACCAAAAATCTCACATTTGGATTCACTCCATCAGACCTGTTGCCACTGATTTTGAATCCAGTTCTGGTGTAATTTCACAAACCTCAGCCTTTTCTCCCAGTTTTCCTTCCTTAAGAATGGCTCTTTGACAGCTGCCCTTCCAATGAGACCATTTCTGATGAACAGTGTGGATCTTTGGTGGAATTGTTTCTATTTCTTAAGGAGATGACTTTCAGATACTGTTCATGTGCTGAAGATGGCTTTTAAGATCTGTGACTTCTTCTTTTTTATCCTCTACTTGTCCAGTTTTCTCAAATTGTTTAAGGACACACTGCACAGCATGCCACGTTTGCAGCTAATAGCTCTTTGGGAATCAAAGGGGGAATTGTTGGTGCAACAATACTATTTTATGCCTGCCAAACTGTGTTATCGTTGGCATTTTTCAAAAAATCCAACTAAAAAAATGGGAACAAATTATGTTTTTTAGTGACAGGCTGCTAGTAACAAATTGCCTACAGATAAAATTTAAAATTGGTTCTTTGTTAAGATGTCTGGTTCATCCCTTGAGTTAGGTGCCTTTTTATGCTTGAATTATTCATAGACAACAGAACAAAATCATTCCTCTGAAAATGGTCAGGTACGAAGAAAATGAGTAAAAAAGCAGCCAATGCCAAAGAAACACTTTAAAAAACCTTTAGAAAGCCTGGAGAACTCTTACTCAACACCATTTAAAAAAAACAGAAACAACATATAAAGGAATGTGTGGTGGCTCCAGACTTTTGCACAATACTTTAACTGAGCTATAGAAGCATCAAATGAGACTGATGCTCAGAACAAGCAACAGCTAGAATTACTCAAAAGAACGCACTGAATGACAGAGTCTGAATCCCATTCGTTTCATATAAATCTTGCCTAATCCACGTGTATTTCTACTGAAAAAAAATGGATATGGCACAGATAACAAGCATGCAGATGTGATTAAAAACATAAGATTATGGAAACAACAAAACAAAAAGAGGGCTTCGCCGCGTGATGTAAAAGGGGTCACGGGCAATAAACACAGAAATAAACAGGAATATAAAGAGAGAATCCCCTGCCTTGTCAATTAGCCATGGCAATCTATTTCTATTGTTTAAGCAACAAACGTGCCAGTCTGGATGAGGGAGGGGGTGGGGGTGGGGGTTAACAAACAGCATTACAGGCCATTACAGATGCAGTGTCATTGATTATTTATACCCTTATAAAATGCCTGGCTCCCTGGTGGACCAGGCTTGCTTGGCTAGCTTTGATAAAATGTTCCTGCTAAATCACCACACCGGCGCAAACAGCACATTCAAATACATGAGAGAGCTGAGTGACAAAGTCCTGCGTGTGTAATAGATATGAGGATCACTGTATGGAGAACAGGAAATAAAATGATTCATGATACTACATCTTATTAAACTAATAACTCTCTGTGTGTGTGTTTTTAACTTGCGCATATCTGTTATGGTATGTGTGATTTGTTTAATTTATGTTGTCTATGTTGTGAAAAAGAAAAAGAAAAACGAAGGACAGTAGATCACGTTCTTTCTGGAGATTTGGTGACACTGGATGTTTTGCATTAGTTAGCAGCAGAACAGATGGCTGCTGCTAGCTGAGCTCACGAGGAAGTCAGCACTTTTTTGAACTTTCATGTTGTAGGTGTCTGCACTGGAGCAGGACCTTCTTCAACCAGGCACCTCGCCATGGGAATAGTCCCTCTAAGATATTAATGGACGCCCTTGCAGAGGCGACCACCTCAGCACAAAGCCCACTGGGATGCAGCATCGCAAATGGCACACCTTGCAAAGCCGAGCTCCTTAATGACACCGGTCTGACATTGTGGTGCCTTCAGAAACTAACTGGATAGCATATATCAACCTCTTACTCGACTAAATCACCTGTGTAGTAATTTGACACGATGCCCTCTAAGTATTTGCTGTTAGTAAAATACCGTATGAGGCCACTAATGAATATCCTTTATCATAAAGGTTAAAGGTGAAAAATGCCAGATGTCCCGTAGCACAGCACACGCAATATGCAAGAAATACACAATAATCTAATAGCGGCAAATGCATGCCAAGTGAATTGCAAACAGGTAAAGTAAGTCCATATTGGACACACTTCCCAGAGCATGGAAACTATGAAAGAGAGGACAACATCTTGTGCCATCTATCTTCCTTAAATGCTGAAGCCGTGACAAAGTGGATAGAGAAATTATGATAAATGATAAGACATATTTAGTCAATATCTGTAATTCTCTTTCTTCACTCTGCTTTGTTTTTATCCTCACATGTTGTCGTTAAAAAGACACCTATTCATTCAAATTGCACTTTGAAGGCCAGATTGTGATCAAATTGAAATGGACACACATGTTAATATTGCCGTCTAGTAGACAGATTGTAGAGGGTCCTTTTGGTGAATTTATATCTTATTTCCACTGTGAAGGAGGTGTAGCTGGAATCCACAAACTGTAATGTGGGGCTTTGCTGCCATGGGCAAAGCAGATAAAGATGAAATCTCTTCCATTCATTTAAAGTAGGAGAAAGTGTACTGCAGTCATTGGCCATTTTAAACACAATCACTGGAGCTGTAATCAACCATGGAAAATCTTGGTCAAATAAAATCATCCCTACTCTTCAACCAATCGAGGAGTGCTTCATCCTCTACATTAACTAAATCTGCCATATAATGCGTGGTGCACTGTACATGTTATCCGTCTAATCCTAAATGTGCATCGACATGTAGGCATATAATAAAAGCCTAACGTTTGCAGCATATTGCGTGGTTTTACTTGTTTCTGCAACAAGAAAATAATAGCAACAGACTCAGAACTGCATCAACCTGTTTATATTCACACAACTTCTAAAGGTAGAGCCATATCAGCTGGTGATCCCAACACATGAACTAGAGAAATGTTGGCCATAGTTCAATAATTCTATACTCTTTTAAATTATTTTGAGCGGAGGGTTTACATCCAACTTAGTCTAAGTGCAGCTGCTATTACTGGCAGATGCTGGGGACACTAAAGCCATAAAACAACAGCTAGACTGTCCAGAGTTACATTTGCACACATTTAATAAGTTATAGCAACCTGTCTCAGTTAGACTTATGTTTGAGGTGGAGAAAAAGACATCATTTGGGCCTGATTTAGTGGTGGTCAAGTACATGATAAAATGGAACTTAAAAAAGGAGGGCGATCACTTCATTTTGCAATGCCGTGCCATTCTATGGACACCACTTGATTGGAGCTAGTCAACTCAATGTATTTAGGCATGTTTACATGGTGAAGGCAACCTGCTGACGTTCAAACTGAGCCTTAGAAAGTGGAAGAAAGGCAATTTAAGTGACTGTGGAATGGTTGTCAGTCCGACACAGGCTTGAGTATTTCAGAAACTGCTGACTTACTCGGATTTCCCTGCATGACAACCTCCAAGGTTCACAAAGAATGGTTTGAAAATTAGAAAATATCTAGTGAGCAGTGGTACTCTGATTGAAAATCCCTAGTTTTAACCACTGAGGACACCTTAGTTATAACCATGTATTACAAACAAGGCATGCAGAAGAGCTTCTCTGAAAGCATTGAACCTTGAAGTAGAAGGCAGCAGAAGACTACCAAAGTTGGACAATAGAAGATTGGAAAAATGTTGCCTGGTCTGATGAGTCTCGATTACCACTGAGACATCTGAGGAATGTTTCCAGCACCTTGTTTTCAAACTCTGCCACAAAGAATGAATGCATTTCTGAAGGCAAAAGAGGGCCCAAACCTGTAGCAGCAGATTTTACCTAATAAAATGAGAAAATTTTAATCAAGTTGAAATAGCTTCCATTAAAACCAATACTAACAAAAATTTACTATAGTGCTGTCACAGTATATAATCTAATCACAGGCACTGGATTTTAAAATTGGCATAATTTCAGTGAAATGTAATTTTTAAAGCAGTATCTCTGGCTTTTCTGAAACTAAAAGGATGTGTGCTGCTAGGTGACTAATAAACCTGGTATCTTTATTCAAAGTCTTCGAAACAAAAAACAGCAAGTGAGCATGCACAATACAAGAACCCTGAACTGGATACAATAAAAAATCTGTCATTATTCAGCTATTTACACGAGTGCTTTTAGACAGTGCAAGGTTAGATGCATTGATTAGTTCCTAGATAGTTTTTCAGCGCTCTCATGGAGGGGACTAGTCGCCAGAGAAGTTTATAAAGGATAGGGGTATTATCATGATGGCTCCACACTGTCATTAGGATAATGACAGTGTGGCACTGCTCTGAATATGCTGGAATTTCTAGACTCCTGGCAGGAGTCCCAAAGCCAGGTATTGTAGCAGTAAAGCCATCTCCAGTCACCTCAGAAGAAACCTAACCATGTATTTGCATTCTTAAAATATATTTGAGAATGCGTGCATGTGTATGTGTTTAAATGTTGCATTTTAGATACCGATAGAGCAGATGCTTTAACATGTCATACCAGAAAAAACACACACACACAGATATATAAATAACAACTGTAATAATTTTAATGCAACTTTGCATTGCACATATTGGCTTGCCAGGAAAAAGGATTTTCAATACCTGTAATTTCATAACTTAGTGACCACTCTACTGGTAGCCCTCTGTAGCCTGTGGATAAGAGTGCTTAATGCTGGCAATAAACTGAGTGGGATGTGTGTCAGTATGAGAAGCCCTGGGAACTGAGAGCATGACAGGAAGATTAGTGAAAAGTACCATGCAACACAATGTAACATCCCCTCTGAGGTGAAAGACGTGTTGGTGGCTCATAATGTATGACGTCTCGTTAAACTGGATACCCAGCCGCATGCCTAACCCAACTATTCAAAATTCATAAAGAATTTCAATTTCTGCACAAGATACCTGAGGAACATCTAATTATACAACTGAGAAATGATTGAAGGGTGTAGTAATGGATTGGATGGTGGTGCACTGAAACATCTTGTTACAAACTGGATGGTTTCCTGCATTATATCAGTCAAACTGCTGCAGGGATATAGTACAGCAACAGGTATCTGGCTGTCGAAGGTGCCCATCCTCACCGTGTGCATTCGCAGAGTGAGAGAATCCAAAGGAATAAGACAACGGCAGAGTTTAGAGCAAAGGACGAGGGGATCGTACTGCCCAAAAAGTGTTTGCAGACTGGATCCTGAACACCGTTGTTGAGGTTACTATTTATCTCATGCCAGCCAAGTTGGCACGCACATCTGGCGCTGGGTACTTAGTGCAATTATTTATGATTTCCTCCAAGATTTAAAAGCTCTTCGCCCGGCCTTGTAATGCAGTAACTGATTGCACTGCTAATGTAATTAAGGGGAGATTATGATGTCCACGTGGCACACCAGATGGTGGCATTCACAGCGATGGGGGAAGGCACAACTGGCACACCACTGCACAAGGGCAGTGAGGCGCAGTCAGTCGGAGCAGTCCAGACTCCCCACCAGACGGAGGAAAGTATGTGTGTGTGTGCGCACGCGCGCGTGTGTATGTATGTGTGCATGCATTAGTGGTCTGCATGCACAGATGCATGTGAGTGTATGGGTGCATTTAATGATAAGTTGAGCAATAAAGTGTAAGTTGATAGAGATAAGCAAATGTAATATAGTACAGAAGCAATTACTTATAGTAGGCTGGTCATATAAGATATACAAGTACACAAATGCAACACACAGGTCGAATAAAGACCCACCGGCTGTGCACATCCACATTTCCGAAAAAAGTTGGAATATTGTGTAAATTGTAAATAAGGGAATCCAATGATTTACAAATCATTTTAACCCTACAGCACATCTAATTGAAAAAATAGAAAGACAATATGTCAGATGTTGAAAGTGAGAAATTGTTTTGCTTTTTACAGTATATATGCTCATTTTAAATTTGATCTCAGCTGCTCAGTTTGAAAAAAAAAGTTAGGAAAAAGGTATGTTCAGCTATTTCTTCACTACCTTCTGCCACAGTAGGGCATGGCGCTCTAAAATGGAGCGTGCAACAGGTCTGGGCTGCAGGCCCAGTTTAACACCCAGATTATTTTATGGATTCATGTGTTTGTAATACATACAGAGTGTAGTTTGGCATTGTGTCACTAATGCTGGCTTTTAAACTGTGTGACAATGATTTCCAAAAATAATTGTAAATTTTATTCAGCCAGCCTGGACTGTTTTCTATTTTGCCTAATTACAATTTACAGTAAATGAGCTCCTGGTGGAGATTTAACTTGCATTTATGGGTGCAGTGAGAAACTATGTTCACTGACACTGGTTTCTGGAGTTCATTCAGTGATTTCCAGTGCAAAATTGTGTCAGGGGGAGCTGAAGGTGGCAGAATTGAGATTTTTGTTGGGAGTGACCAGGAGGGACAGGATTAAAAAAGAGAGGGACAGCTTAGGTTGAGCAATTTGGAGACAAAGACAGGGAGGCAAGGCTGAGATGGTTTGGACATTTACAGAGGAGGGATAGTGGCTATATTGGACAAAGGATGTTGAGGGTGGAGCTGTCAGGAAGGAGGAAAAAGGAAAAGAGGAGGACCACACAGAAGGTTTGTGGATGCAGTGAGTGTGGACGTGCAGAGGGTTGGTGTGACAGAGGATGCTGCTAGCAAGGGGGCGAGATGGAGGCAGATGCTTCACTGTGGTGCTCCATAAAGGGAGCAGCCGAAGAAGAAGAAGAAGAAGAAGAAGAAGAAGAAGAAGAAGAAGAAAATCTATGTATCTTTTAATGATAACAGATGCCATAGATCCTCCATAGAAATGTTTACAATTTTACTTTGAGAAATGTTGTTACTAAATTGTTGGAATAGTTGGAATAGTTGTTAAAAGAGTGGTGAACCCCTCCCCAGGTTTTCTCGTGGAAGCCTCAGCCTCTCTTCCATGCTCTGTTTATACTCAGGCATGTTACTGACCTGTTATTAATTAACCTAATTTGTTGTGAAAGATTCCACCAGATGTTCTTTTTTTGTTTGTTTAGCATTAAATAGCGTGCCAGACATTTATTTCAAACTAAAGCACAGTCAAATCTCTCAGTTTCATTAAAAATGCTTTCTTTGTATTATTTTCAGTTGAGTAAAGATTTGAAATTATTTTCACATTGATGCGTTCTGTTTTTATTTAAATGCAGCAAAGTTCAGCGGAAACAGTGTCATGTCATGTAAAAGCATCTCAAGAAGTCTCCTCGTTTTTATGGATGATTGATTTCAAACTACAAACATGAAGAATTAGTAAGTGAATATGACAGTTCATAGATTTTCAACTTGTGCAATTCAGTGCTTTGGCCAAAAAAACAGATGGCACAAATGGAAAATTAAATCACATTTGGAGACGCCATCATGTTTCAGGAGATTTTCCAGCCAGGGCAGCAATGAGACTCGACCAAACTGACCTTTAATTAGAGAAAAGCATGATATCATAGAGCCATGCGAGGCTGTATTCTATGGGGACACTCAGAGCAGGCTTTCTAAAGCTTGTTATTATAAGCTATTCAGGAGACACAGGGTTTTTTTATGTGTAGACAGAAAAGTGAGGAGGAGGGGGCTGAGGGTTATATATGAAATGAGACCTGCAGATTCCTACACAGCCCATAATGGGCTCACGCGGGTGACGGGGACATTGGGGCGCAGTAGATTTCCCAAGTTGAGATAGGATATTATTACTCTCGGGGTGGCAACATAGAAATCTCCATCTCTGGTCCCTAGTCTAGTGTCAGCAAATTACAGAACACAGTGAATGACCTTTACACGTGGAAAAGAAAACCTCTGCTGTTTTTTTTTTTTTAATCATTCAGGTGCAAAGTTATTCACAAAGGTATAATTTTAGTCCAGGGGCTCTTCTTTCATCCGCTGATTACCACTCATGACTACAGGATTGTTACTAGAATGCACACGTGCGCGTGTGTGTGTGTGATATTTTGCGCATGGTAAGATGATCCAGTATTTATGGGGTCAACTTTAAACTGAGATGTGTCATAAAGTATATACGAAACAAAGCGTGAACAGAGAAATCACAGTTTTAATGAACCTTTTCAAAATGCCAGCTGTAATGCTATGCATCCTACACTGGCTGCTCCCCCACAGAAATCTGCCACAGCCATCATTCATCTTACCCCACAACCCTCAGCATGCAATGTGCCACACATTAAAACACTGTAAAAGCTGATGGTTTTCACAGTTAGCATGTGTTGCTGATATCTCCAGACTCTCAACGAGTGTTTCATCACCTATTCCATAATTAGACCATTACTTTAGCAGGTGCACCTCTTCGCAGCTGGAGCATGTGTTGCTTTTTTCCCCCCTTCTTCTTCTTCTTCTTCTTCTCTGTCTCCTTTTTTCTCCCTACCAACACCTGAGATTTTATTTTATCAACTTCAGCACCGCCACAAATTTCTACCCAAAATGAGCGTGTTTCAGTGGGCTGTCAACACCTTGATGTGATAGCATGTGCTGGTGTGTGTGAGGTGGGTGGTGGTGATGATACTGTGTGTTACAGGGGCTTATAAAGTAAGAAAATCTTCTTCCACTATGTAAATTTCTCTGCTGTGATTATATGCAGCACATATTGGCATACAATGAGCCACAAACATCAGTCAGGATCTTTACACTTATTAATTCCTTTCCTGCCAGCCAAGGGGCTATGCAAGAAAAACTGTTCTCTCAAATGATTATTAACTCACATTTTAACTTAAAGCAGTTAAATACACCTTTATAATTGCAATACAAGGTCCAAATGTAAGTATCTTATCATACAAGCATTATATATTTCAGAAGTAAAACTAATCATGTTCAGGCATGTAAGCCAATAAATACATCTCACTGTGTGGGACACTCGGCCAGCATATGGCACCATGTCACAGAGCAGGGCAACACGCCTTTGATTTGAATGTATTAGGATAATAGTTGCAGAATGAAATCATTTATTTGATTGGTATGGCAGGGGTAGAAATAATAAACTTGATGATGGGAAAGCATCTGTCGCCTGCTGGTGTTTTGGACAAGTCTGCAAAGAGGCTTTCAAGTTTGGTACTCAGAGAGATGCACATCCTAATGTTACAGATTAGGACTTGGTCTTACTTTTATCTGGTTACAGTAACGACATGTGATGATTAGAGAGACAACCAACTGTCAGGAGGCGTGACCTGTAGATATATCCATGTAATGATAGCCATTTAGTGAAGCACATCCTTAATTTAGTTACAATAGCTAAATTGGATCAGTTATTGCAGTTATAAGTTATTGCTAAAAAAATCTCGGCAGCATGATTTCAATATTTGCAGTAAAAATTTAGAAAAGTAAACCAAAAAATCAAATAATAATAACAACAACAACAACAACAACAACAATAATAATAATAATAATAATAATAATAATAATAATAATAATAATAATAATAATAATAATAATAGAATTATATTTTATTTTTCTTAAATAAATAAATGACAGAGAACAATTCTGCTTGGTATTCATCCTTTGCATCGTAGTTCTTCCCGTGGACACCAGGAAGTATTCCCTTCGTACATGTTGCCGTCTAAAGTCCAAAGTCCAAAAGGTGGGCTCGCTAAGCAGGTCAAAAACAAACCACAGGTAGAAGAGTCTGGGTTTAGCTTCTGTGTCTCACTGTTGAGTTTGTGGCGGGCCTCAAAGTCGTCCAGGTAATTTATAAAGCTGTTAGATGGCAGACATTAGCGTTTTAGGACAAGACGTTCGAGCAGTGCTTCCAGCATGGGCCTCTCGGTATAACAGCTGCATCTGGACGCTTGTAAATAACCCCTGCTTATGAAGGACACAGGATAAAGCTAAAACTTAACCCCCATAAAACCTAGGAAAAACCAGAAAGTAGGCTAGCCCACCAGGAAGTAGTTTTTGTAGGAAATGCTGTGAGTTTGTAAATATGACTCTGCGTAAACTTTATTAGTATCTAAATTTTGGGGGTATAATGTTTCTAATATGCTACCTAACAGGTCAAAATATGACAAGTTAACAATATGCAAAATATTTTGAGGTACACTTTTAAATAAGTTGTAAGGTAACAAAAATATGAGCTTGCCTACATTCTGCTCTATTAATTCGCTAATATGGCTCTCTTGAATTATAATCTTGATATTACAAACTTGCTATTCAAGCCTGTACACTGTGTTGGACTTCATACTTTGGAAATGAAATATGCTTGGAAGGTTTTTCTTTCTTTCTTTCTTTCTTTCCTTAATCTGCATGGATAAGTTCTCCAGGCCTTGTTTTCGTGCTGGAAAAACACAAAGCTCATTTTAAACAAATGAATGTTACAAAGAGATTCTTCAATCTATTAGCTAATTTGCTATCCTGTTTCATTTGAATAAGTACAGCTATCTAGCATTTGTTAAAGAGACAGCTGTTTTCTGGAGTAAAACCCCTAATTTGATCAGCTTAATTGCAATAGATTTTACAAATATCAAGATTGAACGCTGCAACTTTGTCAGTTAGTGCAAGAATGCTTTAAACCTAATCTAATAAAATTGCGTAAGGGAACCTTTTGTAAAGCCACTTACTCCGTAAGAGGCTTGCATACCCATTAGGAAAAAATTCCCTTAGACAGGAATAGATAGCAATTGATTGGGACTTCCTTGAAAATATGTGATCACTCCCCCCTAATTTGTGATTTGGTGAAGTCATTGGGTAGTCTCCAAATGCTGTTTTGTCACTGGTCTCACTTGTCATTTGATCCTGGATTAGGCGGCCACTTTTTCTTCTAGATCCTAATAAGCCTCATCAAGAAGTCAATATTGTGGCCATTTTAGCCAAGAAACGTTACGTGCAGTCTCTGTGTAATGACCGCCAGAGGTGAAATCCACATTTTATGTTACTGTGTGTTTGTGTGTGTGTAACTGCAGAAATACACAAGAAAATGTTGATACCAAAGTTGTGATGATGCTCTTCTGCTTTTCTAACAGATCTGCGGCATGTCTGAAGTCAGCAGCCAGTTGCCTCTACACCCGATCTCTGCAGTTGGAGTAGTCTCTTCACCCAGCAAGGTCCCTGATGACTACTACGTTGTGAGTAGAAACATCCTGAGCATAGATTGTATATTTAAACCTAGACATAAACACCATGGAATCACCCACTGCTTTGTGAAGCCGCATTGTTGGCATTCTGCTTACCACAATGTCCTGACCAGATTCGGGATGAGCGGGTGGGGTGCTGAATTATAAGCTTACGCTACCAAGTTTGGTTATTAAGCTGCACCCTTGGTTTGCAGGAGGCCATTGCCCTGACACAGACACTTGCTAATTGGTTTTAAATTTTCCAATAGGCACCAATGCCAAAAAGACAGTGGAAGGCTCCAGTTCTATGACTCAAATTAGCAGAGGTGACGCCGAGCAGCTGTAACTCCATGTGTCAGCATCCATCTGTCAGTCAGAGCTACCATGGCCCTGACCTTGCACTTTAAATTTTGTTTAAAGTTTAAAACTTAAAAATGTCCACTTAAGCAACTGAATGTGAGTGTCAGGGTCTCAGCCTATTTTATTGCTCCTAAAACTTGTTCATGCCATTTGTAATTATTTTGAACTGTAGTGACCTGCATTTATGTTTGCTACAGTACAAGAGGCTCGGATCACTTTATTTTTATTTCCTTTAAAAATCACAGGTTCAGTTTTGCCCATATGATGCTTTTACCATTTTAAAGTATTTTCACTAATAATATGATAGGGCCAGAATCCCAATTGGAGATCTAATTAAGATGGATTTTTGCTTTCTGTACTGGCTTGTACATGTACTGTAACTGTTGAAAGTGATTGTGTAGCATAATTCACACCCAGGGTGTTGGCAGCCTTTCAAGGTGTTTTTGTAAGCTCTGCTAGATGACTTATTCATAAAGTTTACTTTGATGATTAGAAGGATTCCCTTCATTGGTTGCCACCAGTATTGTAGACACACCAGAGGCAAGGTTTAATGATGTTTGGTGGATGCCCCTATCATTTAAGTTTGTCCTCATGTATTCTTTATATTCAAGCCTCACAGCATCTTCACCATTAACAGAAATGTGAAGTAATGCAGGGTAGGCTGCTTAATTAGATTTTTTTTTATCTAACTTAGTTTAAAGGGTAAAAAAGAGAAGACAGTGCATAAGTTTAACAAAGCACAAAACAAGCTCAAGGGCAGATCTCTCTTCCTCTTTCCTTCTTCCCATTCGAGCGTCTTTTGTTTTCACTGGGCCCTCAAACCCCCCCTCTTTAGTTTTTATCTCTTCCTGCTCCACCCAACACACCCAGCTTGTTCACATCGAGCAGATGATGGTGGGTTGGCATCAGAGAGGCGCCACTGGCAGGGAAAGTGTACGCACCACACAGTGACAAACACAGGGAAGCCCCATTATACTTGGAGGGTGGTAGACAAGTAGTTTAAAATGTATAAACATTTTGGACTGCTTATCTTAGAAAGAGGGACTGGTTGGCAGCCTCCAGGTGGTAATTGCAGTATATTCATGATTTGGAATTTCAATTAAAACTGCCATAAAAACAATGACGACCGGGGTATGGTGTGCACAGATGCTCATAAATCTGATAATCACTTAGTGTTTGCAGAAAATACTGTTGTTGCATAAGAACTTATTGACCAAAGTTAGTAACTTTGGTCAAGTGATTAAAGTTACTTTAATCACTTTAGTTTCAGATGGTTGTGTCAGTTTCTGAGCTATTTTCGGCTTGCCACAAGGGGTCGCCATAGCAGGTATCTCCTCGTGTCTGATTTGGCAGAGTTTTATGCCTGATCCGCTTCCTGACGCAACCCCAGTGGGGATTTGTGTTTTTGGTGGATTTTCGCTTGCCAAGCAAATGTGTAAACCGCTACACTACGAACTCACTTCCAGTATAGTATGGAGCCATAGATTAATGCTATATCGATAGCCTTGTAGTAAAAAAAGCCTCAAGGACTATTGCTCTATTGCACCACAAAAAATATCCCAGTCAGCCTCAGGTGCACTTTGTGTTCGATTCGCCATCTAATAGAATTAACTAAGATGATGAACATGGCAAACATTGTAGTTTCGAAATTTTACATTGCTAAGCATTGTTTAAATGCATTGTTGTGAGGTTGTCACCATGCCGTTACTAGCATTTAGTTTAAGTATTGCTGTGCCTATCAGTGTTTTAGCCAGTGGTTGATTGCCTGGCGCAGCGGTGGGCTGAGAATTTCCGCGGTTCACTATCAGAACAGTTTGTTATGTCTGCAGTTAACAAGCAGTTGCAGCCATTAGCATTATCAAGCAGTCGCCAGATACCCCAAAGGGGAGTCGTCCGATACCCGACTTGTTTTCTGACACATTTACTGCCCATTTGTAGCTTTCCAAAATGTGGCACAGCTAGGTTGTGAAATCTTAGGACCAGATTCAGGTGTGTATTAATAAATCTGAGGACTTTCTCTGTCTGAGATAAGATAGGGTAAGATACTTGTTTGTAGAAAAACAGGATTGCATTAAAACCTTTAGTCAGATAATTCAGTCTGCATTATTTTTTCTTTATGAAGTCAAATTTGAAAAAGGCATGATTCAAGGTAAGATCATAAAGAATAAAAAGTTAAGTGCAAGTCAACCCCCAAGCTAAAATTCAAGGTCTTTCAGGCTCTGTTTAAAATGCATTTGTTCCATCTTCAAGAATATCTTTTTGAACATCGCTATGTGGTCTTTCATCTGCAGACTTGAAATACAAACAAAAATATCTGCACTTAGTATCAGTCTACTAATACACCACTGAGGAGGGAAAGTCTCGGGATATTAGCTGTATTGATTTTTGCTTTCCTTTCATATAAGAAATCTTTTCAAATTCCTCCTTAATACGGACTATTCACCACACTTTCCGTATATTTTATAAAGAAGATCAAAGAGCTGATTAACTCTTTTGCTCTCTGATACCGTGCGCTCACATCTCTGAACTTGAGCAGGTTGTTCCAAAACAAGAGAGCACAGGCCCAGATCAAACACTGTTCCACTGGGATCAGGAGCTTTGCTAAAGCACCAGCAGCCACCTAACATCAAACACATTGAGCAGACTCTTGCTCACTCATGCTCTGTTCGTGGGTTGCAAAGGGGCTATGGCAGCTAGCTTCTTCCCCCCTGCTTTCAGCTAAACTAATTGCCCCCACGCTTTAGCGCCCAGTCTACCACACACTCTGAATCTCAACAAGAAAGCCAAGTAGATTTAAAAGTAAGTGCACCTTTAGTTCTTTAAAGCACACGTATTAAGCTTTTTGTGTTTTCACCTCTACTTCTGTCATATGTGATTTTTATGTTTGTGAAACAGCTGCAGTTACAAAGGTCAACCAGAAAAGTTATTCTCTGTCCAAAATGTCATGTTAGCAGTTTTTCTGCATGACTTTTTTACGTTTGCTCAGTGGCCACCTAGTGGCTAGTTGGTGGCTAACAACTTGTGACTGACAAATCGTTAGGCTATGAGGATGTGCAATGTCACAGTCACACCCGCCCCCTCTCATCACGTCCTGTTGCAAAACACCAAGAAGGTGGAAACGGTCAACTCGAGGCCTAGAAAAGGGACTTTGGAAACCCACAGAGTCCACAGAGCATAGTCAACACTGTAAAATCAAATCAACTGTAAAACTACAAATGTAAAATGTTGGTGTGAAACCAAAAAACAAGAACTGGACTGGCTGTGGGTCATTGTGTTTTCATGTCACTAAGCTGGCTTTTCATTAGCCTTCCATGATATATAAAAACAACAAAAACAAAGGGATTCAGAGGGCTCATACTCTACCAAGGCTGATACCGTGTTCAGCCATTTTACAGAAAGTGATCTTTTTTTAAAATGGTCCAAATTTAAAAGGCACCCATGTGTACCTGCTCCACATTCAGTTTGACTTGGTAATTTTGCCAATTATCCTAATGACAGGTAGACACACAGAACTGCACACATAGCTTATAGAGGCTTTATCAGAGGGATAAATTATAATGATGGAAGTCATTTGGGGAACTGTGATGTGTTGCATGAAAGTACTGAGCATACTCTTCCACTTAGAGCATGAAACCAACTCCTCATTTACTCCGTCCAGCTGACCAGTCACAACAGACTGGTCTTTAAATAACATGGGCCTTAAACCACCAGGAACTCAATGTTTTTTTTTTTAAATCATTAAAATATGCAACTTTTAACATATTTTAATAGACCCCCAAAATGAAAAACGTGTAAATAACCACAGGATGTTCTTTTTAATATATTGTCAGAAGTTGATTTATTTAAAAATAGGATCTGAAATACTGTTCAGCTTCTGTTATTTTCTTTGTTTCCTTGTGCTTCTCATATTTTGTCTTCACCTGGTTTTGCTCTCCAGAGATTTTTGATTTTATGCCTTTATGTCTGTATTCACAGCTGTGCTTCATAGCAACTTGCTGGTAATGCCTGTCTCCAGAGATGCTTCACAGGAATATTCAGTACCCCCCAAAGACTTGTTTCATGGGTGGGCTTTTAGATCACTGGGAGCGTAAGCTTTTAAGAAGCAGTAGTTGAATCTGACATTGCATTTTAAATCAAATGACACGACCATATTTCAATATCAGAGGTATGATATCTCTTATCAGACAGGTGACATTCTTTTCATTGAAGTCAGCGTAATGATGGAGCCATACAGTGGCACACTTGTATGTATTAGACAAGATCCACTACAAGTTTACACATGCTTTTTCTGCCGTGGCTCAGCAGTCGGCTTTTCAAATTCAAGCTGCGTCGCATTCTTGCTGCCGGCGGCTGTGGCAGGATGATGCCTGAGGTGCCTCCTCGGAGGACCGTGCCCTCGTTACTCCTCAACTTGACTTTGGGTTTCACAAAGCGAGCCCTTTGTTTACGCTGACAGGATGCGCTGGCTACTGACCTGGAAAAAGGTGGCCAAGACGGGTTGTCTTGTAAGGAAGTAAGGGAGGCTGGTGATGTATTGGCTCCTTCTGGGACCTTTCATGAAAGTGCTGTGGAGAGGCCCTGCAATCCCTCTCTCTGCTCATCTTCTCCTCTTTCTCTCTCTCATCCTACTATCTGTCTCTGTTCCCCACTCTAGTCTCTGCTCTCATCCCATCTAGTCAGTTGTGGTTTTGCATGAATCTCCCCATACCATGTCTCCCCCCCCAACCAGTCACCGGGGTCATTCATCATTATTGTCAAGGGGGTAATGTGTGTGGGTGGGTGCAGAGATCTATGACTTCTTCATTTGAATGAACCTCATTAGATTGACTCTTCTTTGTAAAGGATCCCTTTAGAAAATAACTCTGGCAGTTATTTAGGTTATTCTCACATGATAGCCAATGGAACATGACGCTTCAGCCAAGCATGTTTGCTCGAACGATGGGAGAGTCTCTGTGATGCAGTCTGCAGGTTATATTTTGCTTTATCACTCTGCCCTGCATACCTAAATTTACATAGCAATGCAGTATAGGACCTTGAGTTTGACTTGTGGTGCCCACATGCTGTCAATTTGATTCAATCTCTTTTTTTACTTACTCTGCTGCTCGTTTACAACTATGAATGAGCCTATTGTACAAGGGCAAGCTGCTCAGGTCTTTGAAATTAGACTTTAAATTCTTTGTAAGTTATTTTTAGAAAAGGCTGTCTCCTTAAATAAAATAAAGCTCTCCATGTGTGTGCGCACAGCGTCTCAGTTTACCTGCGTCTTAGTCGGGGAATAATACAGAAAGTTTATTTTAAAAAAAGATACACTCCACATTTACCATAAATATATTCCCACAATGAAGTTTGCTTCCCTTATTAGAGCAGATCCTTGTCAGGGCATCTTTAATCAGCCCAGTCCCAAGAGATGATATTTTTAGCCACCTTTTTGGAGGCTAAGACTCCTTTACCCACGCAGAGCACTAATGAGATGGAGCAGCAGTGTAGGCAAGCGTTAATTAAGGCTAGTATGCAAAGGAAGAGGCAAAAGCGGCACGCTCATGGCATACATACATTAACTTTATCCCACCTCCTGCATGTTTTCTCTCTCCTTGTTTTTTTTTCCTATTTTTTCCACGTAGGTTGCACAAACAACAGATGGCTCTGACGCCGACCTGTGGAAGGACGGCTTATTCAAATCCAAGGTCACTCGCTACCTCTGTTTCACCAGAAAAACTGTAAGCGTGAATGTAAACTTCTCCCTTTTCCTATGCATTCTGCACTAGCTCCTCATCTACTGCACCTTTTTTGTTTGCCAGCGGTTATTAGCTCACTTTTTGCTGCCAGGATATCTTAATGCACTTTGTACTTTTATGAGTGAAAGTCCCACTTTAAAAATAACAGTACCTGTATCTAAAAAGGATATGTATGCATATCCTGGATGAATAATACCTTGTAGAGGTATTTTTCATGTTGGAGGCCCTCCTGAGGATATTATTTATGTTTATTCATGAAATAACGGTGAGCTGTATTTTAACTATTCCAATTTATTCGATCAACAGTGGCCCTGTAGAGAAACTGGCTAGCACACGGTGATTGTTGAAAGCAGATGTACATATATTCAACTTTTGAATCTGAAAATACTCCCATTTTATGCAAGAAAACATCCTATAGGATATATATAGAAAGCTTCCAATTTAAGTAGCCGAGACTCCTCTGTGGCTGAAATGATCTTTCCATTTTATTTCCCATAATGCTGTCGGGTCACTTTTTTGACTCCTCTCCTGCCTGCAGCTGATGTGTTTCTGCTTGGCTGTCAGCTGCTCTGTGGCCATAAATACACCTGCTTACATTGCCAGGATAATCAACCTGTCTAACCTTAGCACATACAGCTTACTATTGGTTGTCTATTAATTAAGTTTCCGTGGGTTGCAGGTGGATGATGCAGGCAGTAAACAAAACCTGCATTTTTGTTATTACTTTGCATCAGCTCAATTTTAGGACTTAATCAAGTCCGATTCTTTTTCAGTGTGTCCTCTTAAAACCAGGCAACTTGGCAGCGGCTGCCTCGTGCCCGAGCTCAATCTGGCCCTCGGTTTAGTATATAGCATACAAATAGCCTTTCCCTAGTTCCTGTATATTATCTTAAAATGCGTGTCCACATTGTTTTGAAGAGTTTGACACAAATAAAACATGACAGAGCCATCAACAAAGGCTATTTTGTCTGCCAGTCAATGGAGCTCCCACTGTAATTGTCTATGACAAAAACAGATTCTG
The DNA here is from genome assembly GCA_015106715.1 of Bujurquina vittata. NCBI lineage: Eukaryota > Metazoa > Chordata > Actinopteri > Cichliformes > Cichlidae > Bujurquina > Bujurquina vittata. The sequence continues at coordinate 55,963 of VUQK01038644.1, read as the reverse complement.
TAGAATTAGCCCCTGTATTATGTGGGGAGAAGTAAATAGTTTGTGATTTATCATACTCTAGGTTGAAGGTAGATAGCCCCCTTTGTCAGGTTGCAAAGGAAAAATTCTTCCCGGGAAAAAAAGGGGAAAACACTAAAAAAAAAAAAAAAAAAGGAATAAAGGAAAGAAAAAACAATAAACCAAA
>VUQK01038644.1:30312-46169 GCA_015106715.1 Bujurquina vittata | reverse complement strand
AAAAAAATAATTTTTTTTTAAACATTTTTTTAAAAAATTTAAAATTTGAAAAAATAAAAACAGGTGGTATCCAAAAAAAAAAAAGGAAAGAAAAAAAAAGAAAGAAGAGAAAAGCAGTGTATCATTGACAAAATTACAAACTGATTAATACATCATTGTGTGGGTATGACAGTCATTTTCTTAGTTGGTCAGGACAAGTAAGGCCCTGAAGGAGCAGACATTAACACACAGCTGAGCGGTTTGTGGCATTTGGTTTGGGATTCCTCCTCTGGGACGGGGTTTGAGTGACAGCGAAGAACATGCACATACTGTACAGGGCGCTGCCAGCAGTCACCATTTATCTCCAGAAAACTGTCCTTTGCAGGTGCACACTCCCCTTCCTTTGCCTCTTTATGAGCTGGAGAGATTTTTAAAGAAAAACTGATAATGGAGTTAGCCTGACACGCTTCCCCCTTTATTACTTGAGACTGTGTACTCGTCAGCCTTGAAGCGTCCCACTGTGAATGTGAGAGAACGCACCTTCCCTTCATTAACGATATGATAGCCTGCGGACCAAGTGTGAGGTCGTAGCCGACAGCCTATTTGTGTTAATTGTTAGCGTGGTGGTAGCGCTGGTGTGCGTTTGTGTGTTGGTGCATGGGTGCCTGCATGTGCACGCATGTGTGTGGGCTGACAGCTGGCCAGGTTCGAGTTGGTCTAAAACCATGTGCGCTCTGTCAGGGTTGTACAGGCGCCTTCTTTAGGATTGATGAATTGCCTGCTTTCTTGATTAAACCCTCCGTCACTTCCCAACAAAACAAAAACCCCAACACACACACACACACACACACATACACACGCACACAAAAAGAAGGCGAGTTGAGGGGAGGAGAGGTAACATGTCTGGGAAATCTGTCATCTGCAGTCACATCATGTACAGATGTGATGTGCAGAAGCTTTGACATTTATTACCAGAATATTAAAAACTAATTCACATTTATTTTGCAGCCCTCTTTCGGTTGACAGTTCGAGCTCATTTGAAAAGTTATCAAGTTTTCATAGCAGCTCGAACTGTTTGCTTTCCTTCCACCAGCGTTGCTTTGATCCATGCCAAGTCCCTTTGCCAATTAGGTCTTTTATTCATACCTTGGCAGGAAAATCTGGATATTTTAAAAGTAATTATACATGCATTCAAGGCATCTGTCTAAAAAGCATATGTTGGATTAAAAAAAATAAATGTAAATCTTTTGGGTGTAGAAATAAAAAAGCCCAAAACTCTGAAATAAAACTATGCTACATCTGTTGCATTGCAGTCTGTCTTTATTACCTGCAGAACAATATATAATATTCAGCAGGCATCCATCTGATAAAAAGGTAAATGTAATAAAAAGTAATACATTTACATATCTATAGCGTTAATCAAAAATAAATACTGACATTGGCCCTGATCTAACATAATATGGAGAGCAATTATTTCCCTATCCATTAGGGGAACTTCAATTAACATACAGGAGAAGGTTCATCCTTCAGAGGAGGAGGAGGATGATGAGGGAAGTAAGAAAAAAAAAATAGGCAGCTGAAAATTAACTTGGGTTTGCAAAATATCTTGGCAGGATGACAGTGATTTTTGATTTTCAGGAAACAATATTAGAATTCTTATTAAACTATGTGCATCTGCTTTTAATTTGCTGCAAATAATTGGAAAATGCAATGGAGCTTTCCAATTAAAGCTCCACTTTATGCTGTTTAATAATACCCTCATAATATTATAGCTTATGAAATGACAGGTGAGTTGGTGTATGAATAAAACATAAAGCCCTGTAATAAGAGACAGAAAAAAAAGGGAGAAAAAAAAAACGAGACAGTTGTTGGGGGGCTTTTAAATGCTCGACATAATTTGCATATATTAATCTCCTCTTTTCAGCCTTATCAAGTATTCCACTGTATTTGAAGTTAAAATAGTCGTGACAGGCAGGGGTACGCTTCGTTTTTCCATGGATTTATTACTTGTATAATTCTGGATCTTTAATAAGCCAATATGACTGATCCTCTGAGTTCTGTGGAATTTGGTTAATTGTTCCAGATGGTGCTCACTGATTATGCAAAATTACTTTCTTTCTCCTTCCCCCCCCCCAACTACACTATTTCTTGATTGACTAACATGGAGAAAAAAGATTATTTTTGGCGCAGCACTTTCATTAAGAGGGTTCTCATCAGGTTTCAAACAAAAGTTCCATCTTATCTCCCTGTGTAGTTCTGGGCGAGGCTGCGCAGGGGGAGGAGATCAGCCGGCTCTTATCTCAAACCATGATGGATCTCAACTGCTTCTGCACCGCTGGGGTTATATTTTAGAATAACACAATTCTTTAGGCTGAGGGATTAAAAAACACGACCTCTGGATAGTGACACAAAAGTTATTATTAGTGTACAGCATTCTCTTCTTTCTCCTTTCTCCCCTCTTTCTCTCTCAGAGATTGATGAAATTACTAAGCAGCTGGGTTTGTCCTCCACTTGCAGCGAGGGCTCCATCCACAACTCACTAACATTCTGTTTTGCATCAGCTAAACTGAGCTGAATGAATCATTTATGGAAGTGTTATGGGGGAGGTATGGGCAGATTTACTGCCGCGCTTTTACTTTAGATGGAATGGGATTTCTATGAAACCGATCTTGATGTCTGAAGTAATGCCAAAGCTTGCATCAAGACATGAAAGGAACGCTCTTAAAACCCACGTTTTGCTTCTTAATTCCCCTGGTCAGCAAAAGGCGAAACAGAGAGAGGGAGACAGAGACAGAGGGAAAGAGCGAAGTTCATCTGGAGAACAAGATTAGCATTTCCATCTAAAGCCTGCACATACACATTCTGAGACTGCTCCTAGAAACTCATGATATATACAAACAGCACCTGATTACATATTAATGAATGTATGGCTTTATGATTATGGTTAAAATTTGCTTAGTTTCTGAGCTGAGTTTGTGCAGTTTTCATATTTTCATAGCCGCATAGGCTTAACATTGTTGGCTGGATGCTGCCCGACTGAAGTCAGATATGCTTTATGCTATAAAATAATAACAATAAATAAGAATTAAAGGGGAAAAAGTGAGTTACTCTTTGCGTAATAAAGAATGTGTATGTAAATTTTCTCTAGATTGCATTCTCCTTACAACTCAAGCTTTGTTTTTCATTTTTTGAATATAATTAGGTTGCTGTGTTAGGTAGATATTAAGTATATGTTATATTATCTGCAGGTTTTTGCATTATTCCACAAAGATTCAGTGTCTGCCCCCCCCCCAAAAAAAAATGCATTTTGACAATGATTGACACAACAAATATATCCTCTTGTAAATAAAATCAGCTGTTCTAGAGTCCATTTCTCAGTGTCAAAAAGCACACCTGGATTAAGAACTTTCACACCATTCAGTGACTTTTATTCAATTAGACTAACCAGGTTTAGTAGCAAAACATGATTGATCCCAGTGTGATGGTGCCATTAAGTATTTGAGGATCAATCCTGTATAAATCCTAATGGAATTTTTTGACTCTAGCTTTGAGGCCCTCGGGCATTTTTTGGACCTTTATTACAGTCAAATAAGAGACTTTAAATGGCTTTGCATTTGCAGGCCAGACTGGACTCTGGAGTCTCATCCCTCATTGCTTTCTATCCATCCCTGAGATAGAAGCAGTGCTCCATTAGTTTCAGTGTCCAGACGTGGACAGCCTCAATGGATGGGCCTGTCACGGCTCCCTCATTTGCCCCATGTACAGCAGGGTTTGTTATCACACATCTAATTAGAACTTGATAAAAAATATTTCACAAAAATCCAGTCATTAAATATAGTTTAAGGAGATTTATGGTCAAATATGCCTTAAAGATCTTTTAATGGCTCTGCTGACTTGTTAAGTTTGTAATTAATGATCTTCTAATACATACTGTGGTGTGATTTAGAAAGCACAATGAGATTCTGGGAATGAAGTCGTTTTGGAAAAGGGCATCTGGGGTTCCCAGAAGCTATATTAAATGACTCTGCTCAGGCTGGTTTGCTTAAAACCATGAAGTCTGCTGTGAAAAAAGTTCAAACATATCTGTGTGCTTACATCGATGAGGCCATTTTTTTATTAGGGTGCAGGGAATATTGCATTATTATGAAATGGTTGGCTTGTCTTTTTATAATAGTTTATTAGTGTGCGCAGAGAAGTCCTGGGCTTGAATGTAACATCACTTTTATTTAGGTACTGGAAAATATCTCTTTTCAAAGTCCACTCATCCACACGCTGTAAAAGTAATAAGCAAGTGAATATGGATCTGACTGTAAATGCATTATCCCAATAACAGTCTCCTGTTTCATCAGGAGAGTAATGGTGTTCTTATTAGCATAATTAATGACAAATGGCAGTGCAGCATTGGTGGATTGGTTCTAGGGGATGATAAATTGGTGGATGCCCAGGTTAGTGGCTGCCAAGGAGGCCTCTTTGGCTGTCATCCCTCCTGCTTCCGCTCTGGCACAGTTCATTACTCACTGTGTGAGATGCCACTTTACATTGCTTGGTACTGTGAGCATGGAGAACTTAATAATGCCACCCACAACCACATAGGGCCTGCTGCTTTACCCACAGTCCAGAGGGCAAGTAGCTCGGCACGGGCTAGGGGGGGTGTGGTGGAGCAGGGCTACATGGGAATCGTCTCCTGCAGCTGCACTGATCAAAACAGATCACGCGTCAGTCAATACTTCAGGGGAGCTGGGGCCATATGACCAAGTCTCCAGTGCTGGTGAGTGTTTCTTGTTAGGATTTCTGGGGCTCACCACATCCCTCGCATCATTACGGGTTAGTTTGCCCACAGAACCGCTAATTAAGAGGGGATTTGTGTAATTGTGCCTTCTGCTGTGTCCCATCCGGCACATGCAATTTACTGTCAGCCCTCTGCCAGCTTTTACACTTGTCCAGAGAGGCGTACTCCATTTATACACACATTCTGCTGCACATTTACCAGCAGCCACAGCTAGGGATCAATGCCAATGCCATGGCAGTGTCTTAAAGCACACTGTGCCGCTGATTAAAATCTGATTGTCCATTTAATTTCATGAGACTTGAGCCCAGCCAGCAGAAAGTGTTCTCCCAGTATTTCTCCAGCGCTAAGTGCTTTTAACGGAATGACTAAAACAGGTTTTAAACCAAACGACCAAACAGCCTTGGTGTGCCACGTCAAAATAGCCTCTTCTACATATAGACTCAATCTTGAGAAGATATCACACGCGTACACACCCCCTCAGAGCGTTCTGTGTTATGCAGTGGTGGTTGTGGCCAAGGCACCGTAAGTGTTGCTGGCTCAGCCCACTTTCTGGAAGACTGATGGACCAGCGCCCGATTGAGGCTGTCGGCTGGCTCTCTACCCACAACCAGATTTCAAGGACTGCTTGTCACAGATGGAAAAGTAAGTGGGTCATTCTACATAAGCGTGCCATTTTGCACCCCTATGGTAACAAAAAACAAAATTTTAGCACTGGTGAATTTGATAATGAACCAGTTTATTCAGACTCTGAGTTTTGGCGGTCTGTTGCTGGTATTCATCAAGAAAAGCTCAGCTGCAGCTCTGCTTAGAATTTGCCTATAAAGCCAATTTCATATCTTATTCTATTTAAAGACTTTATATATTGTAAAAGTAAAGGCTTTACTTAATTTAAGAGATTAAACTTCAAAATAAGGTTGATTTGAAAAGTATTCAAGCAAACAAAGAGTGAGCTTTTAGAAAATGGTGCAGTTTCTCTTCACGCCCTCCATCCTTCTATTCCCCCCTCCACAGTTTCTGAAGTATTTAGCAGCCCCAGCCTGTGGCACCTAACTATAAACGCCTTCATCCGCTGGATCTTTTGCATAGCACTCTTAGCATTCAGAAACCTTTTAAGCTTGTTTACATTTTTGAACATTAGAACGAAAAATGAATATTTTAGCGTAAACACACTGACTGGCTGTCGGGAGAATCGCAGGAGAAGCTGCCGCGGAAACAAAATAAAAATAGATGATCAGAAACCCTCAGCATCATTTCAGCACGTGATCTATTTTAATATCAGTGTTTCACACTTTTTAGAATCTTAATCGACTCCCCAGTAAACATTTAAATAATTTAAAAGTTACATTTCCGCTATTACAAGCGAGATTTTTAATGCATTGCAAAGTTGTTTCTTTTTTCTTTTTTTTTTCACCCATCTGTCTAGAGGGTTTGAAAAAGTGGGAAAAAAGATAAAAGAAAAAGAATGGGTTTCATAGAGCCGTAGTCATTAAAAGAATCTGAAAATAGCAACTCGCTATCATCTGTTCTCATAGCACGGGTCAGGAGCTCTGACACCTCCAAAATTCCTCCTGTCAGGGTAGGGGGCCATTTGTATTCTCTCTCATTAGGCAATTTGACTAATGACCTGCCGTGGCTGCAGAGCTACTGAGGGACCCAGAGCCTCGCACCCTCTCTCTCGCAGCAGCCTGAACACACACCCTCTATTGGAATGGCACAGATGGCATGCCCGGGCGACAAAATAAACTACAATATGTCTCCGAGATGCTGTCAGGCCTGGGCACTATTTCTCATGTCAGACTCGGGCTAAGGGCTGTGAGTGGGCATAGGGGGTCCTCCTCCAGCTCTCTGTTCATCTACTCACCATTATCTGCAGAGGTGACAGAGAGCAGGGTCTGCAGCTAGAATAGCATTTCCATGGTCTGCATAAAGAATCCAACTCAAATTGAGAGTCACATCGACAGGGGAGGTATTGCCATGTCTAGCTCTGGCTACACGTGGAGAAAAAAGCAGCATCCAATTGTTTGGAATATGAAATGCAGCAGGTTCCAGATAAAGCTTTAACCTATTTTTATTATTATTATGTTCAGATTATTTTGTGGTACAAAACAATAGATAGCAGCTCAATCCTGAGCAAAAAGTTGTAAAAAATGTTCATTTGCACTTTCGCATTACAGCCCCGATTCTGACTTTCCCACTTAATTCGATTGCGAGACAGATTCACCCAAGTAATCATACTAGACAGAGATCAATGCAATTCTGCTGAATTAGTGAAGTGTAAAATAAAAGTTCATCAACATTCCTAAAGTGCGACTCTTGAGTTGTGGTTCAGGTAATATGGGGTATGCTCGATCACCCACGCATATTTTTCCATCAGTCAGTGTCGGAGCGCAACTCAGTGCAGCTTATGTGTTTGTGTGTGCGTGTGTGTCTGTGTGTATGCCGCCGCTTGTGCTGTGCACGGCCGTGTCTGTTAGAGCCCTGGAAATGCAATGTATGGCGCTGCTGAAGTCCTGGGTGACAGTGCATCCAACAATGGAAGAGTGAGGGATTAGTGCTCAGCCCAGCGTACGAGGGAGCCCTTCCCGCCCTGAAACAGCCATTCATCTGTGCCCAGGGGCTGGAGATGACAATGCAGCCATTGCTCATCGCACCTGACGGAGCCATTAATAAGGCGATGATCCACACGGGGCCTGTGCTGACTTCGTTCTTTACACTACAATCACTCAATCCGCAGGGTCCTCCTTACTTAACACCACCTCTGTGCTCACTGCCATCATCATCATCATCATCACCATCATCATCACCATTATCATCACCATTATCATCTTAGTCACTATGCCAAAATTCCTTCCAGATGTTTTTGTATTGAATACACTCACACACTCCAAATGCCAAATAACTGCCCATTTCCCACACTGCAATACACTCATGAGTTAATGGACTGTGGCCGGGCCATTTAAGCAGCTAGAACATGCTTCATACTGGGATTCCTGCTCAGAAGATTGGATTTACATTATTTTTGCCCTTTGCACCTTCAGATTTCTCCTTAGTACAGCATTCATTCCTTACCACCAAGTCACCAGCCGTGCTTTTCCATTTGTCTGGATGTAAGATAGCCTCTCTAGTATAGATGGGGGAGGAATACAAAGTGGGATCTGGTTTTAAATGTAATCCTTGAGCAATAAAGAAACTCTCTGGCCTTCAGCACTGTCCATTCATCTGTCTGTGCCACGCAGATCCATCAGCAGCTACAATCTCTGCTTCCCATTGCTGGCTATTGATTCAGATGTATTCGCCCTGCCTACTTCTGCTGGGCTTTAGTACTCCCAGCAACAGAGTGCATGTTTATTCACTTGTAGTCATGAGCTTGAACAAGCCATCATGCCTACCCAGTTGCCCCTCTCCGCTTCAAATAGCCGCACATTCAAAACTGCTGCAGGGAGATGCCCAGGCTTCACATGTCTTTACTCCTAGCCACCTTGAGGCTGGGTTTGCATCCCTCCTGGAATCAAACCGGGAATCTTTCTTATGTAAGGCAGATGTGTTAACTATTCCACCACAGAACTGCTAGATTTTGTAAAATGCTGATTAGCCAATATACTAAACTAATAATGCCAAATTAACCCATTATGTTTGTAATAATGGAAACATAATTTTTTGCCTTTATGCAACCAGGAGAGATTTAGTGTCTGGTTTGCAGGAGCGCCCTGGGCCGGGATGGGCAGCATGTTTAGATGGTGAGGGAAACAGGGGCTCCTGGAGAAAACCAGCACAGGGAAAACACTGCTGCGTTTAAGTACAGCTTTACAAAGTGGCGATCGTGGTTGTAGAGTCTTGCTACTGCTGCACTTTTACCATAGAAGATGATTGGAATCCAAAAAAACTGAGCAAGCTTTCCTGCGGTCATGGGGGTGAGGGTCACGCTTTGATTACAAAGATCACATTGTGCTACACTTGTGTGAAAAGTGCCAAACAGTGGATCTGTGTAATGACCGAGAAAGGAAAGCAACTCACATAAGTGTCAGAGTGAGGGATATTTTAGAATTTCATAACTTTCAGATATTGCTGTGAACAGGAAAGGCCAAACGGAGTTTCAGCCCCCAAACGATGACTCACGAACAGCTCCGGCTTACGTTTACGAGTTCCGTTTCCTGTGCCAGCGCCTGATGGGCTGTGGGTAAACGAACACCAGTTGGAAGCTTGGCCTCTTGGTATTTGGGGCTCGTGTCGAAGTCGACTGCAGCAAGTTTTGTGCCTCCAGATTTGGGAGTTTTCTAATGAAGCTGAGCAGCTGCAGTTTTCCCTTCAGTCTGGAAACGAGAGGCTTTGTGTCTCTTGTCACCCTGTGTTAATTTGGGCCCTAATGTATTTTATAAACAAAGGGCTGCTCTCTAGCCTGACAGTCGTGACACCTTGATTCCAGTGCAGGATGCATGCAGGACGGGGTTACACCATTAATAATCAACTGGCAGCCATCACACCATTTTAACCACGATCATTATGATAAAGGGCATACACTTAATTACAGGCCTGCTTAATTATAGCTCTGTTGAAGCTCGTTTGTTTGGTCAAATGCTAATTATACCACCACGCTCTTGGCAAGTCCTCATTTCAATCCACTTTTTTTGCCAGCTGAACAGTGTGGCTTATTTTCATGCAAATTTGATATCTGGTGAATGTTTTGTCTCTCTTCTTTCCGCTTTTCTGTGCCTAGTGTGAGTGTGTCTTTGTTTCGGAGGTGAACATCTCTCAGACAAGACGGAATCGGGAATAATCAAGAGTAATTAAACTGGAAGAGGGCTGGGAAAGGGCTGGGTTGGAGGAGAGAGTGGAGGTGCTCAAATACAGCGGAGAATTTAAAAAAAAAAAAGCCTTTCATCTTCTCTCTGTAGACGGAAGGAGGGGAGGTGTCAGGGTGGCTGGGGATGTTGATAGCTTTGCTGTTTTATAATCCCACATTTAGTCCTGTGGAGATACTCGGGATCAGGAATGGGGAGTAATGTGTTTACGTGTAAAAGTCAAACTTCAGCTTTGTTTTTCTCACTTTTTTTGCAGTTCTGGATGATGTGCCCTTTGTGGTCTCTGAGAAGTTTTTGCAAAATCCCAAAGAGGTAAAAATAAATAACTAATAATATTAAAAAAAGGGAGGGAGGTTGTGGATCTAGTGACAAAATGCATCATTATTTCTTATGAGAGTGGTAATGATAGTTCCCACAAACTCTCTTCAGGTGAACACTAGTTCTATCCTTTTCTTTCTTTCTTTGCCTTTCTTTCTTTTCCTTTCCTCCAGACTGAGTGATGAATGCGTGCAGTCAGGCAGAGCTGGCTCAATGCAGTCCATTTGGCTGGCTGGCAGTGGTTGTCACTATAGCCCCGTTTGTATTGACACAGAGAGGGAGAGGATTAAAGATTTTAAGCATGCTTACTTAGCCATGAGCCTAACCGCCATGTTTCTTGTGTGCCCCCCTCCCTCTTCTCCTTCTCCCTCCTCCTCTCCCTGCTTTTGATTTCAGATGCAGCAAGTCAATTTAATGGGCATTACGATCAAATCCCTGGCAGACATCGAGGAGGAAGTGAGTAGAGGCTGCAATGCTCGACTGCCGCTGACGCCGCTGGCCCAGAATGCAAAGCAAACGGTCTTGGGGTTGTAATTAAGTGTCTGAGACAGCGAGGCCCTGTTGGCTCCACTAAGCCCCAATTGAATAAAAGCATGGCCAAGCTAGGCAGCCATTCTTTCTTAAAAGCTTCGCATCCTGTTCCAAAACACTTGACTTTTATTCCCCAATTCTTCCCCTCAAACAGCTCAATCTAGCATCTCGCAGCAGTGCTGTACATCTTAAAGAGCCTTGCTGGTCACATCCTGCATGTTCAACTTTTTAAGTTTCCAATCAGCTTTGTAGTTAAAAAGTTAAGAGATCGTGCGGCGTGAATAGAGAGCGCCACAAAGCCCGCCACATTTCTGATGAAACACTGTAGCCTACAGGCATTCGTATGAAGCAGATCAGCTGTGTGCAGCTCCTTCTTTTGAGCTCGTGAGTTTGTGATGGCGAGAGAAGGAGAGCGAGTACGTCTTTGTGTGAGCGTGTGCGCGCGTGCGAATGTGTGTATGTGCTTTAAAGAGAGTGACAACCCCCCTTCTCTCTCATTAGCACGGTATCTTGGTATCAGAACTGCCAGGAAGTGACAGACCACTGTAAAAGAACAGGTGCTGTTGGGTTTGAGATGTGTTACAGAGCAAACACTCCCTCATCAAACCGGGTGTCTGTTCTGCACTCTGCCTCTGTCTTCTGTCATATACTATCCAAATCACACAGAGTCGCCATCTTGTCATATGGTCATCTGAATGAAGCTCATTGTCAGCACAGGTATTAATGGCACGTACATATACGTGTGTGTGTGTGTGTGTCTGTGTGTGTGTGTGTGTGTTCGGGTTGGAGACAGACTGACTGCTCATCCTATATGTTCTTTTTTTTTCTCCTCCCCCCCCTTCTTCCTCTCCCCCTCTTCTCATCCTTCCTCTCCTCCTCCTCCTTCCTTTCTTCTCCGAGAGTGTGATTAGCAGGAGGACACATGGTGAGCTGAGCTGGGGAAGAGAAGGGAAGGGCATGAGAAATCATTAATTACAGCCGCGCTGGAGCTGATGAAGTAAATGTGAGATAGTGTAACACACAAGATTTAGTGAAGTGGACGACAGCACAAGATTAATGGTGGGGCCAGGCTGATGAGGATGAAGTCACAGCTTAGCTTGATAATTAGTTTCCAAGTGGAAACATCCCTCACCATTGTGTTATTTTTACTTCTCTCCTCTTATTATTATCCCACAATGATATCTGTGGGGTGGGTGGGGTGGGGGGCCTGTGATATTCTCACAAACATGCTGGAAAACATCCTGTCTGTAAGTTTTCTTCTTTTTTCTGTCGGTGCTACATTATTAATTTAATGTCCACTATGTGTTCTTTTCTTTTCTCGAGGCTGCTAAAGAAGCAGCACTTTATTCCTGGTTGTATAAAACAAGGGGAAAAAAGGCAGCGTTTTCTGCAATTCAGAAAAAGCGGTTTCGAATCTAATTGTTGCCCAGCTCAAAGCAAATTTCTTCTTCTCTTGTCCAGAAGAGGTCACTGTCCGTGCTTAACTGTGGGGCTGTTTTGTTTTTTTTTTGCTCCCTTATTCAGAAACTGGAGGCGCTTTCTGCACAGAACCTAATTGCCTCCTTTTTAAATCCCTTAAAATTACAGATTCATAGACGAGATGTGCTTTCCAGAATTCTACATATGCACATGTAATTGAGGAAAACTGTTGTAATCACAGCCACAGTTGTAGATAAGACCATTTCCTAACAGGCATCACTTAAGCCATGTCTCGGATGATGTTGGTTCCAGCAATTAGGCATTCTTTTCATTTCCCAAATGACTCGCAAAACTTGCGGATATTATAATTGCTTTTAGCCACGCATATCTAATTTGTGTCTTTTTAAGTGTTAATTAGTAAGCGATTTAAAGTGACGTCTTTATGTAGTTTGCTCTGCTGAAAAATGTTGTTGGCGGCTGGCTAATGATTTTCAGAGGGAGTACGTTAGGGTGGAAGGAAGTGTGTATCCACACATGACAAGATTTTCATTAGCACCTATATATGATTGGTTTTTAGTGCTTGTGGGGAGTTGTGTGTGCTCGCGTGCGCTTCTGTTCCTGCTCGTGTTTGTGTGACTGCGTGGTTACGTGTGAATGTATGGCAGGACAGTAGTGTACAGGGGTGTGTGAGAGGGAGAGCTCCAAATAGAGGTGGAATTAATGAAGACAACATGTCACATATTTTTGGCAGTGGAGCAGGGACAGGAAATGAAGCTCGGCTCGTCTGGGTGACTGCCGCCCATGTTCTAGTGTGTCACTGTCCTGTCAGCCTGTGTGTAAAACTGGCAGACATTGATACATGCTCTCCCTGATAACACCCCATTCCCCCATCCATCATCCACACTCACACACGTACACGCAGGAATATTTATTTACTGTGCCAGATGTTAGAGACTGAGTTTTTGTGTGGTGGGGTGGGGGCAGATTTTTTATTTATTTATTTTATTTATTTATTTATTTATTTGCAAATAACAGGCTTGTGATAGGTGACAGCTTTTGGGTAACTTGCAGATTTCCCCCCTCAAGTAGATGAAAATGAGAAAAGATGGTGTTTTGGATCTGGAGAAGCCCGTTTCAGCCATTGTGGCTCAGCGGATTCAGTTGGAGAAACTTATTTGAGTGATCATACAGCATCACCTAGTGCCGTGTTGCAGTAATACAGCGGTCTGACTCGGTGGAGCATGCACTGCTTTTGGTGTTAAACTTTAACCAATCACCGAACCGAAAAGCTCCCGCAAACAAAATCATGAAATTTGTCAGTATTTCAAGCATGTTTAATAAGTTGGGCCAGGAGTATTATTTGTTTTTCATGTATTTCTTCTTCTTCTTTTTTTAACACTGCCAGCCCAAATCTAACATCTGTGAATCTCACTTTCAGACCCTCAGTAGTCATTTTTTTTTAACGATGGATAGCTTGAAGCTAGAGATTGAGTGGCTCTGAAAACTGACTGACTGAAAGAACTTTAATTTCTAAATAACATCTTTACAGAGACATTCATGAATGTTGATCTGTCCTGTTATCCACATCAAGACCCAAAACAGTCTTTGACATTCTGTGCTTTTACCTCATCTATTTTTTTTAAATGACATCATAGATTTGTGGCACTAAAAAATTATAGCGTCTCCTCAATGAAATACTTCAAGTTGAACCTTTCGACAGAACTGACTTAAATAATAAGGCTTTATAAAAATCTTTGAAACAAAAACAAAACCACAGCCTTTAATTTTACACAAGTCAAGAATGTTTGAAGCTCCCACTTTACATCCAGCCTTCCCCATGCCGTGCCACAAGGGGGCAGCGATTCTATTTAGTTTCTTAGTCTTTATTCTTGGAAACCACCTAGTGCTTCTTTAATGTTTACTCAGTTTGTTTTTAGTCTATAATTATGAAAACGCTTTGTACAAATGTTGAAAATTGTTGCCATTTGATTGAAACATTTGATGAATATAAATTTTTGTCAGCTCGATTGCTTAATATGATTCTTGGTGATGTTTTCATTCTGGTTATCAAGTGAGTGTACCTCTTTGTTTCCTTCTTCTTCTCTTTGCAGTTTCAGTACAACTTCAGCGCAGAGAGAAGTGTTGTTCTGTAACTTCTCGCACGGCCTCCTCTCAGCTGACAGCGCCGCAGCAACTGAAAGAGTGCACATGGACAAAGGGGACTGTTTATGAAAACAATAACTATCAAATTACAGCACAATTTTTGCATTGTGTAATTTTAAAAAGAAAACATCTATATATATTCTTTAGCTTCATTGAGATACATTGAGTTGATTGTATTTAAATAATTCAGTACTTTAAATATTTTAAATATTGGCCATAATGTACAGCTGTGCACAATAAAATTTTAGAAACTAGCTGCTTTAAAGTTCCTTTCCTAAATTTGGTTTTAATCTCATCTTACTTAGTCCAACAAAAAGCAGTCCACACATGACTCATGTTGAAAGTAAATCTTTCTAATTAGCATTCCTAAATGGATTCATTCATAAAAGTATGTTAGCTGTGACTCACATTTTGCTCATCACAATAACGGGTACATGCTGACAGTAAGTGGCAGTCGAGGTGGAACAGAGAGGCAGCTTCATCATGCGCGAAAAGGCCGGTCTAATGTTCATTTCCCAGCAGAAGCATCTTTCCATTAAAAGGTTTATCATGAGCAGCACGTCGCAAGAACGAGCAGAGCCTTGGGACACGGGAGCACTTTCCCGAGTCGGCCACCCACGTCAGCAGTGACTCCTCTACTGAGTCACTGAGAACACAACGTCAGCCGCTATATATATTCACTGTCTGCAGTTTTGCTTCAGGAAATTGATTTGGGGGGGAAATATGAGGTTTTGTAAAGCTGATATTAAAATGTTGTAACATTTACATGCACTTATTATTATTATTATTATTATTATTGTTTCTCTTTTTTACAAACTAAACAACACCTTGTTGCCACATGGAGGTCATATTTAGAAGCAGAATTTACACTTGAATACTACAACATAACTCATCTTTTCAATTTTCATATTTAATTTGCAACTAATTAAATTGTGCAAGAATCCATTCTCACACTTGTTCTGGGGTAATTAGTATTAGAAACTCGTGAATGGATAAATGTTGGTAATTAGAGTCTAATGTCGCTAAGTTTGTGAACTTTATGAATTCTGCAGGCAGTGCGATATTTTTTTATATTTTTGGCCCAGATTAGTGAAGACTTGTGATATTCACAGGTGTTTAATGTAACACAGAGCAGGTGATGTCCCCGTGTGAGCGCTGGCGCTGACTGCTCTGCTCTGCTGCTGAAAGCAGAGTGATAGTCTGAGGAATCCTGTGCACAGGCTTTCTCGCTCCTTCATCAAAGTGACGCTTGTGTCAGTGATACCCTGCAGCACAGTGACCCCCCCCCAGCACCCCAGCTGTGTAAAAAGTGCATATATACAGTTTGCATATGTATTTAGACTGTACAAGCAAAGGGTGATAATTAATCTATGCAATGAGGATTTTGAACCATATTTAACAATTAAATATTGGTTTAATTTCAGATTATTAATATATATGTTAATTAATCCTCTGTAGAGTATTAAAAATATTTGTTTTAGGCAAGTTTGGTGATATTCTGTAATCTTATTTTTAAATAACCCAACAACTAGAAGAATTGACAGGCAGCAAATATGCAAATATTACCTATGTATCTAAACCCTGATATATCTTATTTGTCTGTGCCACTATACAAGACCTGCTATTATAAGCAAACTGATTGACTAGAATGATATACTGTAGTTTAAGAGTCAATCCTACCACAGCATTTCAGTAGGCCAGTATTAACTGACTTATAATAGCCCATCATATACACTACAGCTAGTTTCAGATACGTGCAGGTATGAAAACTTTAATCTATAGAACATAACAGAAAAAATGCTTGGGGGGGGGGGGGGGGTTAAAAAAGGGAAAAACACAACAGTTGGCCCGGGGGGGCC
>VUQK01038642.1:15523-28384 GCA_015106715.1 Bujurquina vittata | reverse complement strand
AGTCACCTCAAGGCGCTTTATATTGTAGGTACAGACCCTACACTAATTACAGAGAACAGAGTGACATCTGACATTCCTGTGATCGTGAACCCAATAACAGCTCTTTGTGAGAAATTTGTGCATTACAAGAAGCTTACACCCCCTTATAGATGGTTTAAAATGTTGTTTTAATTTGAAGATTTAGCTGCTGCTGACTAGAGAGAATCCACGTGCAACACCACGGCAAAAAGGGTTAGGGTTAAAACACATTGGCATTTTAGGACAAGCAGCACGCTAGCTGTCTCCGGCTCATCCGAACCAGGAAAAGGACTCATCCACAAACACATGGACAGGATACCTGTGATGGCCTGGGTAATCATGTCCATGTGCACACACCCACTGATGTTTCTCCTGTCCCTGTCAGGACTCAGAGCCCAAGGGCTTCATGGATAAGCTGTACGCCATCCAGGACGTGTTCATCAGTGTTCAGAACGCTCTGGATGAGGTGGCGTCATTTGGAGAGAGAGTGAAGAAGTAAGTGTTACGAGCTTGCAGCTGTTTTCTCCTCCCTTTTTTTTTCCGATGCAGCCAATAAAAGAGAATCAAAGACTTTTTTTAATGTTGTTTTTTTTCTGTCTGCAGCACTTTTAACTGGACAGTGCCTTTTCTAAGCTGGTTGGCGATCACTGCCTTATGTTTGGCCACATTTCTTCTCTACCTCATACCTCTACGATACCTCGTGCTTGCATGGGGTGAGTCCTGATTTCACAGCACTGATGGATATAAAATAAGTAAAGTTTCAGGAAATTTTGTGGAGAGCTGGTGCACAGGAAAGGAAGAGTCTGTTACATTTTGGTTAGGATCACTTTCCTTAAAATGATGAAATATGGTGCTGGCTTTTAGGAGGAAAAGGTCTCTCTAATCATTCTAGTTTAATCAAATACTTAGCTCTTATAATTTTTTGTTTACTTTAAGGTTGTGTAACTGCACAATGGATGCTGATAGGAATCCAATGAGATACACATCTGAGTTATGTTATTATAGACTGTACATAAATGATGGAGATAGCCTCCATGATGTCACCAAGTGGTTTCATGACTCTGTTTTGAAACGTTTGATGGTCCACTCTATTGCTTTATTGGACCCAGTGGCGATATTTTGATGAGAGAACAGCATTCTCAGATACACTAGCAAACATTTTTAGCATTTTTAGTTTCCTGAAACAAAGACCTGCTAATTATGGCCAGGTAAGAGATTAATAGAAAAAATAGTAATAAAATTGTCTGTGGGCATTGAAGCAAATGCAAATGCAGTGTGAATCACAATAAAGAATAAGTTTGATGGTTGAAACTAATTTGAGCACAGGCGTTTATGGGAACTGACTCTGTTTTGGAGCCAGCCTGAGGTGGCCATTACAGAAACTGCAGTTTTGGACACATTGTGCTGGTTTCATTTTTCAGCGCAGTTTTTCAATAACAGAAGAATTACCAAGATTACTATAAATCCTGTGAGACACCTGCAAAAACGTGTCACGTGTTGGTTCATACCTTGTCATGAATAATATAGTTGTAGTTCTCAGTTTGGACAGAGGGGTCTCCCTTCAAGTTCTTAAACGGTACTCTTGTGTTTCTGCAGGTGTGAACAAGTTCACCAAGAAACTTCGCGATCCGTACATGATTGACAACAACGAACTTCTTGACTTCCTGTCCAGAGTGCCCTCTGATGTTCAAGTGGTGGGTAATTTTGTAATCCATAAACAGTTTCTGTTAAAGAAAGAAAACAACAATGGCCACTGAAATTACTACAGGTATGCGACATGCTCATTCACACATGCAACGGTGGCACAGCTACATTAACCTCATTAACAGATCAGTAAATGATGTTCTGACAGGTTAGATTCAGGCTTTGGGTCTATATGGTGAAACGGTTTTTAATAAAATTGAGTTTTCTGGATTTTCTTGTGCTCCATCCAGAGAACTAATTAGTAGATTAGTTGCATCCTCATCAGATCTGCTTATTTGTGCTCTACTCTCTATTGCATCATGTCTTTGCTGAACTGAACTGAACTGGAGTTGGAGTCAGCCTGTCATCATCATCCTCATGGTATTACTATCTCTGTTTGTGCTGATGGTTAGATGCAGTATCGGGAGCTGAAGGCTGATCCCGGACAAAGCCCCAACAAACGCCGGAGGACAAACCTGAGCTAGCTGTAAACACTTTAACTGTACACAATGTAAACTATCTTATTTATATATTTCTTGTATATTTTAATTACTATAAAAAGTTGTAACGGTTGAGTTTTTCTTTTGTTACTCGGGATGGGCACAGACTTATTTTCTAAACCTTGTAAAGGACAAAACAAAGCTGTTCATTTTTTTAATCTTTCCTTTTTCATAACAACACTGCACGCGCGCTAAATCAGCTGTGGTTGTAACGATGATGTCATGAATGTACATGTGTAGCGTGTTCCAAAGAGTCTGCATGTAATGCAATCATTACATTCCAGCTTTTTTTATTTCTCTGAACATTTTTGTGCTATTTCAAACCCCTTCAAAACAAAGAGCCGCATGCTTTTCCTGCCGCTGTTATTCTTTTTATATGCCTGCTCACACACTAAATATCTCCTCTTTGGAAATATTATCTGCAACTTTGCTTTATTCTAGAAACTTATAATACTAACGTCTCACCTCAGTGTTTACTTTATGTTGAAACTTTGCTTTTATCCAGTTTGGTTTCACTTTCTCCGTTTCTTTCTGTTTTCTGCCTTTTTTGGACCAAATGTTGTGTAATTAGAGTTTTTATGAATATCATCGTCTATTCTTTTCAATCAGTCGTGTTTTTGGGATGCGATCCTATGCATGTCTGTTTTTGTGTGTGTGTTGCATGACTGAACAGAAATTATATGCAAGTAGATTCATGGGTGCTGAATGTGAAGTTCGTGTAGTGCGTCTGCAGGCTGCTGATATACTGTTTACTCTCACCGCCAGATCATCATGTCTTTGCACATTATCTCTCTCTGTTTCCTGTTGCACTATCTGTATCTGCTGCTGTGGAGTAATTACTGTGGTTGGAATGAAGTCAAAAGCAGGACAGACTGTAACGACTGTGTAGCATTTATCTGACAAAATATATTTGTACACAGACCCGCATGGCTTTCTGTGTCTGATATGAAGTTGTGAGCGTGAGCGGATCTGTTAGAAAGTAATGTAGTGTTTGCATGGGAGACTTTATGAATAGGCTTACTGGGAACAGGCCTGGGGGAACTGGATTCTCCCTGGTCCGTGAAGAAGCCAGATTTACACTCTTCCTGTTCACTTCTTGTGAAACAATCTTCTGGGCCTTCAAGTGACTTCTGCAGTCTGTGAGTGATGATAACGCCCCACCCTCCTCTCACACACCAAGCATGCATGCTCAGTAACTGACAGCTCCACACTGACCACAAGCGTGGACGGGAGAGTGTGGTCGTCTGTCTCTGTGTAAATCTTGTGGCGGTTCTGGTGATATTTTCATGAGAACATCAAGATATGGTGTAAAATGTCCGATTTTGTACCATCTCACAGTGGAAAGGAATCCATAATCCTATCTCCTCTAAGCTGGACCAAACCTCTGGTTATATCTTCATAACTTTCAGAATAATCCTGACAAACCAACACAGGCGACCGCATAACCTGCCCGATAGACGCAACAATGTTTGTGTATTCATTCACCAGCAGGGGGACCTCTCGAGACATGTACGATGGAAGGAGTGTTTGTTTCTCAACTAAAGTTATTCTAGTTTATTAAAACTAAACTAAGACTGGATGTGGGTTTTTTTAAAATGAGAGCTAACTGAACTGCAATAACTGGTTCTGAAAGTATTCAAGGCCTGCTACAGCCTGCATTAAAATGCGTCCTGTGATTGGTGTCCAGTTTTTATCTGACAGTATTAGATCGTTAATAAAGTTGCTTCAGTGTGTGAACAAAACACAGCAGCCATGAGATGAGTTTAACATGGCTGAAAGGAGACCAAGAAAGTTCTGTGTGCAAATACATATGTTAATATACAGTTATTACTTAGTCTTTGATGGTTGTGTTGTAGAAAATTAACGGAACAGCTTAAAATTTGCATTTACAAAACTTTTCAAAGGTAAAAGCGGTTGTGAGTCTCTGATTTAATCTCAAGATTGTGTGGCAGCGTGGCGGTGCAGTGGTTAGCAGTGCAAGAAGGTCGTGGGTTCAAATGTCCTGTTCAGTCCGAGTTTACGTGCCTCAATTGGAATCCACCCGTTGTACATTAGGCTGGCTGCACAAGGCGCACACTTCCCTTTATACAGTGGCTCTAAACTGGCCACGGGGGTGAGGTAGATAAAGTGTGTTGCCTAAAGCACTGTGTGAACATATGACAAAAACATGTGGCCTAAAGCACTAAAGTCGTCTGTAAGACTAGAAAAGAAACGCTGGATATGAATGGCAGCTCATAGCAACAAAAACACTCCGGTGGTTTCCAAGAGCACACTGGACTTCATTATTTTTAAATGGAGGAGGTTTGGATCAGGACTCGAGGCAGTGGGGAGGCTTTGGCAGTGGTCTTAGTAAGATCAAGAGCACATGATGACTGCAGATTGTGTGGATAGGATAGGAGAACCTTTCAGAACCAGTCAGTGGACTTGGTAGCAAAGCAGCCAGGTGGAAACCTCTCCTCATTGAAAGTTACAGACTGAGACTGAAAAAAGGCAGAATCGTGTTTGATGAAACCAGAATTTTACCTTCACCCTGCGCGCCGTGTCTGGAGTGGACCACCCGAGTTCATTATTGATGTGGAGAGTGTTCAGAGTTCAGAGCCTGCCCTGTGTTACGAAAGAGTCGCCTCACAAGAGGACAATAACCACAGAGACATGCATTTCCTCGCCCAAGAAACCCACCAAGACCTCAAACGGGCTGTCCACAAAGTGTCCAGCCCAACCTAATAAAGTCTGAATAAGGTGAGTGATAGACATTCCAGCTCTGCAAAGCCTGTTGCATCAAATTGAATTGAAAATATGATCACTGCCACAGAAACTCATTTAACTGCTGAGTTAAAGTGCCAACTGCTAAATGTATTGAGCCATATGTTCTTTGTTTGAAGGCAAAGCCCTGACTATAGTTCTAATGCAGGAGATTTAAGACCTTTTTTGTCTCATCCTTATCTGAATCGTTGCTTTTAGCCTTGATTTTCTGCACTACAAACTTTGAGTTCTGTCTTTGTTCTTTTTTAGTTCTGTGCCTTCAATTTCAAAACCTTTTATTTTGCATGGAGTCTATCAGGGCATTTTGGACTCTATCAGTAGCCATTTGACTTCATTTTTCAGCCCTGTATTTTGATGCTTTTCATTACCGACATATTACACAGTCCATATCAGTATAGCTATAGATACTTTTCCCCCATTAACAATCAAACCTATCCATCCATCCATTTTCTTCTGCTTATCTGGAGCTGGGTCGCGGGGGCAGCAGCCTAAGCAGAAGAACTCAGGCAGAAGCTCAGTTCTGCCACTTGTATCTGTGATCTTGTTCATTTGGTCACTACCCAAAGCTCGTGGCGGTGGATGAGGGTATGTAGCTCAACCAGTACATCGACAGCTTCACTTCCACGCTTAGCTCTCTTCACCATGATGAATCAATACAGTGTCTGCATCATTGCAACAGCAGCCCCCATCCATCTGTCAGTCGCCTGCTCCCCTCTCCCCTCAGTCATGAACAAAACTCCTCCACCTGGGGCAGCGACTCGTCCCTGACCTGGAGTGGGCACTGCACACTTTTCAAGCTGAGGATCATGGCCTCGGACTTGGAGGTGCTGATTCTCATGTCGCTTCACACTTGGCTGTGAATCGCTCAGTGCGAGCACAACCTCAGTCCCTGCAGATCTACAAGGACTGAATGGCCCATAATGATGAGCCAGGTACATCATGATCCTACAGCACCCCCACAGCATATCTCAGGGGACGCTACAAAACACATGTAGACTGGATGGGCTCATTTGAATATCCTTGAGAGGATGAACAGCTAGTCCAGCATTCCGCAACCAGGATGAAAACTACTTTGTTCCTCTAGATTCGGAGGCATTGACCTTCCCGAGGAGGCTGAGGAGTGTGATCCCACCATAGTTGGAGCACACACTCTGGTCCCCCTTCTTGAAGATGGGAACCGCCACCCCAGTGTGCCAGTTCAGTGGCACCACCCGAGATCTCCATGTGATGTTGCAGAGGCGTGCCAACCAAGACAGCTCAACGATACCCAGAGCCTCCAGGAACTCAAGGTGGATCCCATCCACCCCAGGGGCCCAGCTTATATCCGTGTGTGCTGGCGTTATGGCCAAAAGCGTGTGTTGTGAGGTCACACTGCCATTTGAACACCAAAGTCTAATCTGGTTATTTTGCACTGTGAGAAATGTCTCAGTGAAATGGCAGCTGGGTTTACCAGCATGTTTTACAGTGCTGTAATCTGCAACAACACTTTCTGACTTAACAAAAACATCACTACACTGCATTTATGCTGTTGTTTCACTGTAATCTCTATACACACTTCATTACTGTAACATGTATTGAAGTACCTTAAATATAAAAACACTTAATGAGGCCTTTGACATTCTTGTCTGGTCTGAGTTAGAGATACTGATGGAAATGCTGACGAGCTAGTTCATATCTATCTGAAAAGTTTTCAAATCTATAAATTCTTGTTGATCCATCAGCAGAGACGACGCCTCCACCATTACTCTGCTGCTGAGATTTAATGGCAGGCTCGAGATCATCTCACCTGTGTGTTGCTGTGTGCAATTTTCAAGATATAAATGTGATATAAATGTATTGATTTCACACCCAAATACAGGGTAGAATTAGGATCTCAAGTGAACTGATATTGATTTCTTAGACTGTGAGATGGGTGGATTTAAACATCAATAGTGTGTCCTGCATCTTGGAATTTTGGAACTTTTTATCCCGGATTGTTTAGGCTGACCAAGATACTGTCTGCATGAAGACATATTTTATATAGTGTTCCTCTTATTGTAATACCACTGAGAGCTTGAATTTGCCTTTTGACTTTAGCAAGTGGCTCAATGATACATTGAACCCCCCTGAACGGGACTCTATTAACCTTAATTCTGGCCTTGGTTCAGATATACTGTACCAGTGTGTCCAGACCTTTGACTGGTTCTATTCTATTCTATTCTATTCTATTCTATTCTATTCTATTCTATTCTATTCATATGTGCCTTTCTGTGTGGAGTTTGGATGTTCTCCCCGTGTCTGTGCGGGTTCCCAGGTTCACAGTCCACAGACATGCAGTCCGTGAGGTGTGAATGGTTGTCTGCCTCTTTGTGTTAGCCCTGCAACAGGTTGTCCAGGGTGTACCCTGCCTCTCCGGGATAGGCTCTAGCCCATCTTTGGGACTCACTGAAAGGAATGTTGCCCTCCGAGGTTGGGGAAGAAGTCCCCCTTTTGAAGTCAATTAAAACTCTTTTTCAATGATGGTACCACTTCTTCTCTCAGTGACCTCACTCTGTTCTGCAAATCTTAGATTTATGCTAAGTAAAAACCTAAGAAAAACTAAGGACACCCTCACTGCTTCCAGAGAAATCAAGGAGATAAGTAGCAGCCAGGCGATGCCACTCAAAGGCATTTGATTAACTGATAAGCAGCAGTGTGAGCATCTCTATGAAAGCAGAGGTTTGGGCAGTTTGCTACTCTGGAGCATTCAGGTGCATTCACACCGCAGATGTTCCCAGCAGTAGATGTCCAAGCAAATTCAACCCAAGCAGTGCTCAGAGAAACTGCAAAAGACCAGAGAGCTCCATCTCACAAGCCTCAGTTAGCATGTTAAAGGTTAAAGTTCATGACAGTACAATTAGAACAAGTGTGGCTTATTTGGAAACGTTACCAGGTGAAAGGTTCTTCTGTCTAAGAACGCCATGGCAGCACAGGTTAGCTTTGCAGAGCAGCATCTGAACAAACCAACAAGACCTCTGGAACAAGGTCCTGGACAGACGAGACCAGAGTGGAGATGTTGGTGCAGAATGCACAGCAGCACGTTTGGAGGAAGATCAGCACAAAGCTTAAAGCCGCGTCCACACTGGAAGCAATTGTCAGTGATCTAGCGAGTGGAGACCACAGAAAGTGAATGACCTTCTGCAGCTTCAAGCAACCAAATCTTGGTGACATGAAGTGAGCAGGTCCTCAATTCTGAGGCGAGCAATTGATGTGATTATCAATGAGAGTGCAGGAGACTGTTGATTGACATATGATCTGGTAGTAAATAAATTAGTGTTACCTATAGGCAGCCAGAGCCCAGAACGCCCAGTGGCTTCCAGCAGCCAGCGTCAAAGCGATGTGAATTATTCACACAGCCTGAGAGCTGTGCCGAAGCAACGCTGTGAAAAGGAGTCAGCCACAAAAGAAAAGAATTACTTCAAGGTATTGTTGCTAAAGGTGCTTCTACATTGGTGGCATTCGTGAGTATGACTCTGGTTCTGGTTTTCACTCAGTTTATATTGGCAGTCTACATGTACTCCTGAATGTTATGAAGATCAGGTCAGAGCTCACGTCTGTGTCCCTCCAATCTCAACTGCGCTGCAGCTTTCACACAGTCATAATCATTCTTCCCACCACACACACACTCGCACACACACACCAGCACAAACACCCAACACGTTGGCTGGGAGGAGGGGAAGGGTGGGTCTTCCCACACTCCGGTTTCCTGCACCCTGCCTAGGGTGGGGTCTAGCTTGTGGTTCGGGACTCGGTCGGATGCCACTGGCTCTGTGCTGATACCTACACACTTCGTGTCCATGTGAGGTCTGTAGGAGTGTGTGACGGGTAAATGGTAAATGGACTAGTTCTTATACAGCGCTTTTCTACTCTACCTGAGCCCTCAAAACACTTATACAATACGTTTACATTCACCCACTGAAATAAGCACTTCCATGTGTAACTAAGCTAAGTGCTTTTACCCCAAGTTGCTCTTCCACTTGCATCGGAGAGCAACTTGCGGTTCAGTATTTTGCAGCCCAGGAATCAAACTGCCGACGTTCCGATCAGTAGGTGAGATGTGAGTGCATGTGTACAGTCGGACTTGGGCCTCTTGGCCCGCTACCTTGAGGATTGTGACCTGGGGGCTGCTCGCTGCCTCCGGCTCTCTGCGGCTCTTGCCTTTTGACTGTGGGAGCTCCGTCTAAGGTCTCCCTTTTTCCCCCGATGGGGTGTGCTTGTGGATGTCATGAGATGTGTGGCTGCAGGTCTCCTGACTTCCCGGTGGGCGGTTGATAGCCCGGGTCTTTCCCTGTTTACCTCTAGCTAACGGGGGCATGGTTGTGGCTTCTCATCCTCATTACTGTATATGTATGTGTCATGACATCTCTCTCTCTCTTCCACAGTGTGTCTTTTGTCCTCTCTCTCCCCTCAGCCCCAGCTGGTCTCAGCAGATGGCTGCCCCTCCCTGAGCCTGGTTCAGGAAGGTTTCTTCCTGTTAAAATGGAGTTTTTCCTTCCCACTGTCACCAAGTGCTGCTCATAGAGGGTCATTTTGACTGTTGGGTTTTCTCTGTAATTATTGTAGTGTCTTTGCCTTACAATATGAAGCACCTTGAGGTGACTGTTGTGATTTGGCACTTTATAAACAAAATGGAACTGAACTGGATCATTGTTCTTCCTTTTTTTACCATGGTTATCTGCAAAGAAACACATGCAGTCATCACTGCTTTGCATAAAAGGGCTTCACAGGCAAGAATATTGCTGCCAATAAGATTGCACCTAAATCAATCAGATCATCAACAACTTCAAAGAGAGGTTCAGCTGTTGGGAAGAAATTCCAGCAAACGCCAGGACCATCTCCTAAAGGTGGTTAAGCTGGGGCTCCACCTGTGCAGAGCTTCCTCAGGAATGGCAGCAGTAAGTAACACGAAGGTGCGTGAGCAGCAGGGATGGGGTTTGTGTCTTATGCGTCTGGATGTTGACATCACAGTGAGGCGCAAGAGTTGGAATCTTCGTATGAAAGACTTCATGAAAAAGAGGAAAATGGACAGCAGTCGATGACGCTTCATTTTCACAGAAACATTTTGGCCTAAATGATGGAAAATGCACATTTTTACTGCTGACATCCTCAACTAGGCTAGCAGGCAACTCCCTTTGTTAGAAGCGGTTCAAACCTGTTCAGAAACTGCCAGAGCGAGAGGGAGGGGGAGGGAGGAGCAGGCTGGCTCTCAGTGTGTGTGTGTGTGTGTGTGTGTGTGTGCGTGTGCGTGTGTGTATGTGTGGAATGTAGGTCAAACCAGCCAGTTTAAAGTGTTATTAGAGGTGGGACGATGAAGAACGTCAAAGCCTGAAATGGTGCAGAGTGTCTGTGCACAGAGCTTCTTTTGCCTGCAGTGTTGGCTGACAGGTCAAAGGTCATTGGGACATGATATGTGACTGTACTGGGATTTAACAGTTTCCCAGTTCCATCACTTTCAGAATCAGCACGCTGAATCTCTAGACTATAAAGGACTCACAGCATTGAAGAACGGCAACAAGTGCAACAAGTAAACTGATGTAACGAATTATTCAGTCATCAAAAAGATTTTGCGGCAGCAGGAACAGCAGCAGGTGTGCAGTGAAGGCAAAGAAATTTGGAGGAAGGCCTGGTGTCAGGATGCGCCTCTTCTAAGGATCCTTTAAGTGATAACTAAGTGAAAACCCCCCAGGCCTTCATCCCACTGAGGACTTGTGGTTGCTCAGAAGCTGATTGACAGCATGCCACGGCGAATCGTGGAATCGGGGCCCAACACTGCAAATATGTAATTGTTACTGAAAGGGTTTGAAACTTCTGAAATGCTGCTAATTATACCCCAGTAACCATAGAAACGCCTGACAGAGCTCTAAAAACACTGAAGCAGCAACTTTGTGAAAACCAGGGATTGTGTCACTCTCAGAACGTTTGGCCTCGACTCGCCGCGCAGCGCTTTGTCCAAGCTTTCCCTTCAGCAGGCCTGCACGTTTCTCTGGGTTCCTGCTAATAACTACATCAATATTTTCCTTAGCTGCTTTCTGATATTGGATACGTCAAACTATCACTTAGCTCAAAATGATTATCATGCATGTCGATAAAACACGACGTTTTGTTGCCACGTCTTGTTCATTTTTAAGGTATTTTTCAAGTTGTTTAAGTTTTTTTCTTTTCATTTCACTTTTTCATGGCTGGTTTGTTTTTAGAACATATGGATATGTGGCCATTTGTCAAGGAAATATGGCCGAAGGTTGCGAGTATGAATTGCAAAAATAAAAAAAGGCAAGCTTTTGTTGGAAATGGGCTCTTTAAATATGTAATGTTAAATAATCCAATAATATACAGTGAAATGAGTTATACTACTCAATGGCAGCACACTGTTATGAGGCAGCTGCGTCTGATGCACCTTTGAATTCACACCAACCTGCTGATCCTTCTGCCTTCCAGGACTTCAGGGATGAGATGATGCAGGCTCTTGCTTCCTGTGTGTTAGTAACTTTAGAACACACACTGCCATAAAAGGCAGCTCTCCAAAACTGTAGAGAACAGACTGCTTGCAATGTTCATAAAAGAAATGATGTTGCAGAGACGATACAAAGTAACGCTGTGGCCTTTGAGTCCCATTACTACAATCTTCTAATCAGTGAATCCTTTCATGCTGCACATTAATACAAACGGAAGCATTTATTCTTTAAAAATCATTTCTACTCTTTAAAATTGTTTATTAGATTGCTTGTTGTTTCCACAGACCTTCTTCATCTTTATAAAATGATGAAACACATTTTAAAAACTCTCTTTCCCTTTGTGCGGATAAGTATGGAGCTGACTTGCGTGTCTTGGATTATGTCAGCAGTGGAGGCTGAGCTTCAGCTCTGTGTGAGCAGGCTGGCCGGTTCGTGCGCACATGCTCAGTGAGGTTATTTGCGCGCACGGAAGCTTTAAGAGCGCAGCGGCGGAGACCGACGGCAGCAAAGACCGCGGAGAGAAGCACGGGCTCATTCGGAGGAGGAGCGCGCAGAGCTGCTGCGGACCATCAGCCACCAGATGAGCCATCAGTGACAGCCGCAGACCCGGCTCTGCGCTGGGCACCCGGAGCGAGGCGCATGAATTTGTGCCGCACGGCTCTACTCACAACTTCTTCTCCGTAAAGACTGGTTTTGTTTGCTCCTTGATTCATTGCCATCATGGTACTGGGCAAAGTGAGGGCCTTGGCGATCTACTTTGACAGTCTGAATGAGAACAACCTGCCCGTGTTCTCCGGTGGAGAGCTGGTGTCGGGGAGGGTTGTTGTGGAGGTCACCGGGGATGTTCGGGTCAAGAGGCTGGATGTAACCGCGAGAGGAGTCGCCAAGGTGCGGTGGACAGAGTCGAGAAACGCCGGAGCAAACACGGCTTACACTCAGAACTACACCGAGGAGGTGGAATACTTACACCACTGCGACACCTTGATAGGAGAGGAGAGAGGTAAGCACAGCTTCTTGATGCTGTTCGCGTGAGACAGCTGATCGCTGCAAACTTTTGACAGGCTCATTGCAAAAGTTTAGAGGCACAGAGGGCGCAGTGATGTCAGAGCCCAGCGCAGTGGTACTGATGCAACAGCTGATCGCAGATGCGTCCATCCGCACTTTCATTGAAGGGCGCGTCAATTATTAAAGTAAAAGGTTTGACACGAAGGTGCGTGAGCAGCAGGGATGGGGTTTGTGTCTTATGCGTCTGGATGTTGACATCACAGTGAGGCGCAAAAGTTGGAATCTTCGCATGTAAGGCTTCGTGAAAAAGAGGAAAATGGACAGCAGTCGATGACGCTTCATTTTCACAGAAACATTTTGGCCTAAATGATGGAAAATGCACATTTTTACTGCTGACATCCTCAACTAGGCTAGCAGGCAAC
>VUQK01038641.1:0-15343 GCA_015106715.1 Bujurquina vittata | reverse complement strand
ATCTCCCTGCTTTATATGTTTATAAAATACTGCATTATTTGATTTTCATTCATAAAAAGTGGATGAGTCTGGTTTGATGAACAAAGGAGACTCACCGAAGCCTGTCAATGTGTGTGTGTGTGTGTGTAGGTGTGCGTGTGTGTGTTTGAAGGACAAAGCGACCAGTGAGTCCACTTAGTAATCTCACTGATGCAGTAAACCAATAAAATATCAGTAAAACAATAACTTGGACTGAAAAAAAAACACAAACAAATCAAAGCTGTAGAGATGCTTGGAAAAGGAAGTGAAAGCAAGAAATCATTTTAGTATTGTCAGTGTTTCTTTCATTCTGTCTTCTTCAGACTTGGGCACAACATTAATATACACCAATAATAATATTATAATAATGTTAAATTGAAAGACAAATTTCCATGATCTTGTAATTAGCTAGTACAGCAAATGTGCAGTGTAATCTTTGGAGTTTTCTTATAAACAAATTCTGTTAAAATTCACAACTACTCAACAAATTCAATGTGTGTATCCTTGAGCTCTAACAAGCACTTTTCCATTCACAATGGAAAATGCATTTGCTAAAGTATTTCAAAACAAAACTGCTGACGTTCGCATTCACTAGCTTCGGTACATGGTTAAAAATATAATACATACTATCTACATGTACTACATAAAGTACATAATATCATGTATAAGAGTAGCTGCCACCTGCCTGCATAATGAATACTTGATGTATTTCATGCTTGAGAAATATTTTAGCTGTAATAGTTTTTGGTGTAGTGCAGTATGACTGAATTTATCAATTTTACAATGTCATTCCAAAAAGAAAAAAGTTTACTCAGATATGGAACATTTGCATTGGTTTATGTACATTTCTGCTTTACAAATCTATCAGATGTAGATTTCCCTCTGTGTGGAGTTCAGTTGTGCGTATTTATGCTTTCAAGTGCTTGTGTGTGTTTGTTAATGGGATACTATGAGCATGTATTCTCCTAAAATATTTTCACAGGAACAGACGTCGTGCAGTGTCATCGTTTAACATAAAGGACCACTGATTCCCCAAAGCCATGTTTGTAATTACAGAGAACATGGCTCAGGGAGGAGGAGGAGACAGGGGGTGAAAATACAAGAAGAGATGAGGTGAGGAGAGAAAACGAGAAGCGATAGGACCTCAGGCTGTCACCTAGTTGCGGTTAATTCTGTTTTCTGCCATCATGTCACTGAACCACTATTGAGTGTGTCTGTCTGAAGAAATGAGAGAAGAACAGAGAGAGGTTTAGAAGCTGCTTGAAACAATTGCAGCTTGACTGATGTTGCATTCTGCTCCCTGTGAAACACGCCGTATACTTAAGTAGGGGACAGAGGCGTCAGCTGAAATCCACAGCAGGAAATCACTGCTGGATCACAGGATCTCTCAGGAAACGCCAAACCATTGCTATGCCCTCCTCCCCTTATA
Source organism: Bujurquina vittata (assembly GCA_015106715.1). NCBI lineage: Eukaryota > Metazoa > Chordata > Actinopteri > Cichliformes > Cichlidae > Bujurquina > Bujurquina vittata. The sequence goes on along the minus strand of VUQK01038641.1, from coordinate 13,896 downwards.
CCCTCCCTTGTATGCCAGCCGACAAATTGTTCCCTCAAAAGAAGAGCGTTGGCCGGAGATGAAGTGGAACAATTAATTTCACGCTTGTCCTCTTTGCCTCAAAAGCATGTTGGTCTGAGTCCTGTATCTGGTGGCACAGAGACACTCCCCTCAGATTGTAAAACACACACACAGAAAATGTAAATAAACTGTAAATTCAAATCAAACACACATTAGTACAAGAGATCTTTGAAGATCTTTTACAAAGGCAGGGCTCACAAACTCTACTCGCCTAGCTACCGCACCTTCCCTGCTGCCCCACTCACCGTAACCCAATCTATCAGTGGGGGCGAATGGAGAATTAATCATTACGTGGACACGTCTCAAAATTCGATCGATGCACTTTGAACGAATGGGGAGGAATGTGAAAACACATGCATGCACACACAGCCTTGAAAGACCACTCAATCATATAGTGAGACGAGAGCAGGGCCTAAAAGGAAATAGATAGGCAGCAAGCTGGAAACAGTTTCATTGTGGCCTTCGACTTTTTCCACATGGCCCAACATACAGTAAGAGGCTGAAAATGCACAAGTGGAACCCCAAATGTGGAATATTACTAGCATCTTGATCCCAAGCCTATTTTTTAAACATCCTCACATCTGAGGCCATTAAAGAGGTCATAAATATACAGGATCACGCCACAGTACAACAACTAATAAACTGCAACTAAAGTCTGTTTTGTGTTGGGCTGGAGCAGTGTTCCAAATCCTGATTTTTTTGTATTTATTTTTTTTTAGCTTTTGACTGATAAATGCTCTGTTATGTCTAAACAGATAACAGCTTAATACTAATCTTTTAAGTCTGTTATAACTATCATTTTACACAGCAATTACAAAAACAGCTATAAATGCATTAAAATAATTAAAATGGGAACAGGCTTATGGAGATACTTTATTTACAACTAAAAATGAGGATGAAGGAGATAATTATTTGATCTACAATATGTTCAGTGTTTCAGGGGTGTTGTGCTTTCCCAATGTCACTGACTGTGATACTGGTGAAAATGTAATATATTAAAAAAAAGAAGAAAGAAAAAGAAAAAAAAGTCCAGGAAATTCCTAAACTGATCATTTTGTTTAAACTTGTTGTAAACCTCTTGAATATATCACGAATGTCTGTGCTGCAATCACATGTTCAAATAATTGTGGCAGAAGACAGAAAAATTATGAAAACTAAGCCAATATGCAAATACTTCTAGACTTGACTGCACATTTGCTTTGGCAGAATCCAGGAAAGGGGCTTTTCTCCCTGCCGTAAAAACGAACACTTGCAGAATATAATCACGTTTTTTCCACAAGTCTATCACAGCAAACATGTATTATTTTTGCATAAATGAAGCCACTTCAACACAAGCCATCCAGCGGCAGCTCCTCACTGCGTGTGCTGCAGTCACACAGTGTTTAAAATCTGCCTGGAGGCTATTGAGAAGAACAGCTGTACACTAACACAAACACACACAGGGCCTTATGGCGTAGCTGGTAGAGATGCTCAGGAGTTTGTCCCAGGGTGCACTGCGTCTGTTAGGTATGCACCATTGCCCTGCGTAGTGGGTGCCAAATCCGAGCTCCCTCTAATGACCGACATCTTTCACTGTCCTCACATGCCTCGCCATCATGGTGTACCCCCCTCCTGCAAACGCACATATACAGACGCTCCTGGCTAATCTAAACCAGCGTGAAAACATATCTACCCCCAAATAATGCATTTTTTGAAGAAAATGCAGCCTTTCCCTTAAATTTAATAAGTAAGGGGAGTATAATCTTTGCTCTCTTTTTTTGTAGGCATACTACGGTTCACCAAAAGCACAATGGCACCAGAAGCAGGTCTAATCTGATCACACACAACTGATTAATAGTGCACCGCCTATCTGTACATGCTTGAATTGAGTCGGTTTCAAAGGAGTCCTGGAAAATATTTTTTCATGCTTAGCAACACATCCAATGTGGCTTGCTGCTTCCCAATTCCACTCTATGTATTTTCACAGTCTCAGATTGATTTCAGTAGCAGCTAGCGTGAAAGTGGAATGAGAGAGCAAAACATTGTGGTGGATATATAAAGGCAATATTCATCCCTGCAAGTGGAGCTTTATTACACTTTCTGGACTGCAGTTTCATTTGAGCTTGCTTTGAAGCCCTCACAAAGAAATACGGGAAATAAATGTACCACATACAGCTGGCGAGAATACTGCTGAGAACTGCAGAACATTTATCAGCAGACACCATGAAGTTGAGCTGAAGATATAAACATAATGAACAATTTGAAGTAAGTGTTGAACATAAACTAATGATGTTTTACTGTTCTGGGTTAAACAGTCTGCAAATCCCTACATATTACAGTACAAGTACAAAGTGCTTTGTAGAGCATCCAGTGAGAACTCTTTAAAAGACGCAAGCGCCGGGGTTTGAAAAGTCGACAGATTGCAGTTGCAACAGAAAACATCAATGTCAAGCTAACACGATCTTCTCATGTTTGTGTGAGGGAGATCTTGTTCCACATCATCTCCCAGGAGCACACTGTGATGAGATCTATGCACATCATGGAGTAAACTCCTCTTACTAGCAGTGATACGGCGCGTGCTTTGTGAATGTTTGATGAAACGTAGTAGTGTAGACATGCATGAAGTCAGCATCGCCACACCGCTTAGCACCATGTAACAGAAAGTGACACGCCGCAGACAGGATTTTAAAACATATTCTGCACCTGGTTTTCAGTTCTTGTTATTTTTCTTAGCTGAAAAGAAAACCCCCAAAAACAAAACATTCAAGCTTTCAAAATTATTATGATTTTTTTTTTATATATTTCTCCTCTTGGTGGTGGCACAAGCATCGGCTACTTTTATTTAAAGCAGGGTTTTCAGTATATCTGCTCCAATGTGACAAAGAAAACAGATTGTTGGTGGAAATGCTGCAGTACAAATAGCAATTATTCTTGTTTTTGGTTCAGGGAATTTTGGAGACCTTATATAGAGTGCTTACACTTGGTACTTGAAAGGTCTAATAAAATACAACTACTCTTGACTGTAAAAATTAGAGATTAAGCTGGAACACTATAATGGTTGTGACTGCATATGCTCATTTCTGGGGGATTAAATATCAAATTATTAGATTATTTAATATTTAAGTCAGATTAATATAACTGCTATTGGAAAGCTACTGATAATGTACATAAAACAACCACTTAGAAAATGTACAAACGCGTCTTGCTTTCCTTCAAGCACATCTAACAGTGTTGCAGCAGCAGCTCAGCATCGAGAGGGTGTTCAGCCGTATGTTTGACTATTTGTTCATGACAGTGTTTGTACTTTTTCAAAGAAAATCTCATTTGTAAACAGACAACAATAGAGATAAAAAAGGTAAATGAACAGCACACGTCCTCTCTTATTTATATGTAGTTCTCCATAGCCCTCAAATAAAATTTCAAGTACAGCAAACAAATTCACATGAAAACATTTTTATCGATTCAAAAGGTTTAAGGACACATTGCATTCATTTCAATAAACATTTATTCTGTTAGATCCAAACTGACAGTTGTTACCCAAACCTTCTTTTGCTTTTGTTGCTTTTTTAAACATGTATATTTTTCTGTCAAGTAAAATTTTTTGACATTTTCCTCATCCACTGTGTAACAGTTGGTCTATTTTTCTTTTCCCAAAACGATGCGATTAGCTATCTCATACCCCTTGCTCTTAATTTCATCATAAACTCTCACATCCGATGATAATGGAATTTAAAAATGTCTATTCCAATCCTTCTGAATGTGGTGCTGCAGTCTGAGATACTTAGACTTGCTGTATAATATTCTGATGCCTTCTGTCTTTGTTACATGACAAACACCATGTAATCAATACAGGTCAACATTGATTGATACTGATCTCCAGTGTCCTCTGTGAGTAATCGTTTGTCACTTGCTGCTCACCCACTGCTCAGCATTGCCTCAATGCCATCAGCACATCAGGCACTGCTATTTTACTGTAGCCATTTAATGCATGTGTCACTATTACAGTGCATACCACTATTCTGCATCTCTATTACTTTGTACACAGATGCAGAAGGAGGCTATAATAAATATACACGGGTATAAAGCTTTAAGTTTTAGTATGCATTTCGAAAAAGATTTGTTAATGAAGAGCTGATGTGTGTTTCCACATTGCTATTCAGATCTAACTGCATTCCTCCACCCTGCACTGTGTTCAAGTGTGCGTTTGTGTTAGCTGCTTGCAAGAGCAGGTGAAGGTCATCACGAGGAGAGGCCACTGCTGACCCGCTGAGTCGGTGTTGGCAGCGCTCTCACAGTCTATAAGAAGTGTTGTACAAACAGGGCATATTGAAGGACTCCATAAAGTACAGTAAAACGAAATGTGTTTATGTGGGTGTGAGTAAGTTGGCACAGCTGAAGTAGAAGCAAAAGAGGTGACTTGGGACAAGTCAGCGAGAGCAGCAAGTGCAGGGCATTGTGCTTTAGCCAGCAGAACTATTTTTGTGGGTGTGGGCTTAACACTTGCTCCAAAGACTGTGGCGTCCCAAGATCGACTTCCATGTATTCTGTAGTGCTGTAGCTGCATCCTATCCATTATTTAAGCAGAGGGATGGAGGGAGTCAAGAGACTTTGAGAGAAAAGGCAAGAGGGGAGAAGGAGAGGCGATTAACTGAGGGACAAGCAAAGAAATGCATGAACACATGGGCGAAAATATTGACAAAAGGAAGCGTTGACAGAAAGGTTGATGGAAATGAGATACAGTAAAGAAAGAAAGAAAGAAGTAAACTAGAATTATCTGAGCATGCAGATAATACTGTAGGCACATGGAGGAATTTGTGATTGCTGGTAAAGCTGTAATGGCACTGATGTTCTTTCTTCTAGTCACAGTATTTCTTTATAAGAGCAATTTTTACCTACAGCACACAGGGTGGACTGAAACAACGGGCTATATGATTGATGTCGACAGCTGCAAATCACAGACAGTCCTTCACACAGCGCTGCCCGCGTTAATGTGCTTAATAGTACTAGTCCAGCCCCTTTACCAAGTTGACTAATCTTTAGTCTCTGTATACAGTCAAGTCTGGACCACACCAGGTGAACAATTTGTCATAATTACAAAAATCTGCATGTGTGTATGTGTGTGCGTGTGTGTGCCTGCTTACATAAGTGTGTGTTCATTAATGTCCTGTGTAGTCACAGTGAGATCCTCTTTATCTGCAGGGCAACAGAGGCAGTGGCAGAGGCAGAGCTGAGCTACTGATGACAGGTGACAGTGGATATTTATCTTCAAAGTTCACATTCATCATCCCAGCAGCACCAAGCAAACATTAGATGTGCGCATGTTTGTTTGTGTATCTTCTGCAGAAACTTCAGAAAGTGGAAACAAAATTTTACTTTACAAACGCAAATGAACAGCTAAAATTAACTTGGAGAGAATTTGGGGATAAATCAGTGATGTAAACCACACAACAAGTCATCAGAAGGCACTTGACTTTTTTTTAAGCTCACAAATACAGTGTCAGCAGTTTAGCTCTTTAAGAATTTAAGTTCTTTAATCTGGTGGCAAAGGGACCTCATTTCTTGCTCCTGAGCTCTCTACAGCAAAGAAAGGGTGTTTGATTCATAGTGGCTTTTCTCAAGCTTTTCTCACCAACAAAGCACTAATTACAGTATGAGTGAGTGGCTGTGTTGGCTAAAGCGGGCCAGCTAGGACATGAAAGGATAGCAGCACAGGCTTCACTCCTGTCTGCTAACGCTGTAATTAACTCTGTGACACGACATTCCTCTTTCTTTACCCTGCTCGCTCCCTTTCTCGCTTGCACACACACACACACACACACACGCGCACACATGCATGCATGCATGGCTATCTTTGTGAGAACATTTACAGCCATAATGCAGTGGCTAGTCCTTTAACCCAACCTCAGAAATTAACAATGTCCAATAGGGGGGCAATACCTGTGGTTGCAAAAATACTTCTGATGCTATAGACGACTATGGGAAAGCATCCACCTGCTCTGACCTCTGTAAACATTTTCCTGAACAGTTTTTTAGGATAAGTCACTCATTTCAGGTTATAATCAACAAAGGATTTAGTCCATATTGTAAATTTCGGCCATTTTAATGAGATTACCTAGGGTTTCTCATTGGCTAATGACATCAATTATAACCAAAAGGAGACCAAGATGGTGATGGAAAAAACACTCATATTGGGGCCTCATAACAGAACAAACCAGTGGATGATTGAGCTACATCCATCTCTGATACTGTCTATGCCCTGAGCCACTTCTAGCCTACACCATAACACCAAGTCTTCAAAAAGCTGTTTGAAGGGTGTGAAAAAGTGTAAACTGGGAAAACAGTCCTCACTTTTTCTGAAATGTCTTCACCGTGATGATCTAAAACTCAAATTGGTTCTCACAGGGGTAGTCAGACCTGTCCACACACACGCACATGAATCCCTTTCTCACCCCTCGCTATCTAGGAGCAGCGAAGGAGTCAGATTTAGCGAGATCATGCTTTGGTCAATGAGAACAAGTGAGGGCGGGCGAGGGAAGCGAGAAAAGAGATGGGAGGGTTAGGGGAGGTAAGGGAAAGCGGGACAGTCATCAGTACACACCCGTACACACTCCCTTCTCTCACCTCATTGCCAACCATGCTGAACCAAACCTGACAGCTATTCAATTTTCCCAAAGCTAAATCTAATCTGCAGCCATCTCCCCCTCACTGACACAGTGTTACACTGGAACGCCTCAGTCATCACCCACCCATGGCAGCAGACTGGCACCATCATGCATACTTCGCCCACACACACACACACACATCTACACACACCCACAGAAAGTCAAAGAGAGGGCAAAAAGAGATATAAATAAAACTACTCTAAAATTAGTAATAGCAATATGTTTTTCTTTCATTTTGGACAATCAAGGGCAAGCTTACGGAAACTGCAATTTTATAAATACTTTAGTTAAGCCAAACCCCTTAGGACATTTTTTTTAAGTTTCAGAAATGAGCTAGTAATATTCATATATCTAAATGCTGTTTTAAAGCCTTATCTACAAATTTAATTCTGGACGATAATTACCATAGCCCTTAATTTCAGTTTTCTTCAACTTATTAAATAAAATACCGTAGTCATATTTATAGAAACTTTTTTACTATCCCATGTGTAATTTGGGTGCATTTTCAGAATTAAAAAATTAAAAAATTAAAACTCTCCTTAGCCATAAAGAGAACACGAAGGACATATACCAATACTAGAACTGGTAGGTGTGAATCACTTAAACAAATAGCACACTGTTAACAAAAAATAATGTGAAAAAATTTGAAAATTATATATATATATATAATTTTCACATTTTTTATATATTTTTTATATAAATAGTCATCAGTCATGCTGTTAAATCTCATTAGTGTGATTAAGATTCCAATTTGAAATAAAACCAGATGGTTTTTTTTCCAAAACAAACAAACATGAATCTGCTGTCTGTGAAACCTAATTTAATATGTCTACAAGTTATAAAACATCAGTAAATCCAGATATAGCACTGAATGACATAACTCATAGCTCATAACTTGTGTTTTTAATACTAACTTGTAATATAAGTGTGTACAAAGCATGTTTTACATGTTCTGACAGGATTTAGTACTATTTCTTTTTTTCTATAAATGTCAGACTGTAAAGTTTTAATTTCCAAGTGTTTCATTGAAAATACTTCACATACTATACACAATATCTGAAAAGAGAGAAAAGAAGGAGAATTTTAAATATCTTTACACAGCTTGTACCTCAGGGATGGAGATTCAGGAAACTGGGAGATGAACATATACTGTATTTATGTATACATTCTTGAATAATAGTATTCAATATTTTAAATGTCCATTCATCACAATTAAAAAACATCCTAGCAAAACAAATGTAAGTCCCTGCTTTTGTCCTCATCTGTAACTTGTTTTCTCAATTCTAAAGAGATGCACAGCATATCTCTCTGTGAGGCTTTTGACTCTTCACTTGGCTGACTGAATGACTTAACAGCTGTTTTCTTTTTGAGGAACCACTTAGCTCAGTCTTATTTAATTCATTCTTGAGGATTCTTGTCAGCCAACATGTCAGTGACTTGCAGCATTAAGCCCTTCTGTAGTAAAAGTAAATTACGTGGCATGATTGTATTAAAAAAAACTATACATGCACCCAGACACAGCACATGCACTAACGCGCGCACACACACACACACACACACACACACTCTTCTTCCCCACCCACGCAAATCGGTTCCAACGTAGTCCTGTCACACGTCATTACACCTTCACATCATCCTCTGCTCCTTTGCTCTGTATTTGCACCTCTGTGTGAGAGCTGGTGTGTGCATGTGTGTCTGTGCACGCTTAACATACTTTAGGTACAGTACGTGAACTTAACCGCACATGGTGCAAGCACAAACCCTGCTGCCTAGTCCTCGCTCTCAGAAACAGCTCATGCCTTTAAAAATAGGATCGCAGATGTGCATTAGGAAACTTCAGACAGCCACTGTGGCAATCCTGCTGCCTGTTCATTTTTCGTGCATCTTCCATTACCAAAAGGCTTGACATTATTTCAGCGTAGCATAATGTCCCACTTCTCTGATTCCAGAAAGCCATAACATCAGCGAGGTGAAAACTAGTCCAGCCAACAACACGCACGCAGACGCAGCCATCGCAGCCAGGCTGGCTCATATAGACAGGTTGCTCAATGATACATGAAATTAAAGATTTCAACAAAATAGCAGTGAAGAGGGTAAAACACACAGAGCTAATTCTAACTATCAGTGGGAGATGCTTAATGTGCCTCAAAGAGAAGTCTCGTTCCCTGTCTGTGTGTGTGTGTGTGTGTGTGTGGGGGGGGGTATGAATACAGTTAATCTATACGGCAGTGAACATGTAATGCTCATATGCAGGAGTCGATGAGCCGCTAATACTGGATTTGTAACAGTCTGAAGGCATTATTGATCATATTGTTTTCTTCTTCTTCTTCTTCTTCAGAGACAAACAAGCACACACACACACGTGCGCACACACACATACACATGTCCTGACTGGTTTAACCTTGAAACAAGAGCTGTTTCCGATGGATATATGAAGGGAACGATGGCGTAGGAAGGGATGACAAATCAGGATGGGAGAAGAAGGGCAAAGGATAAATGTGTTCCAAATGGATTAATTATTTTCATACAAATCAATATATTTGATCTAATGTTAGTATTCTAAAATAGCTAGATTTTAATTGATGAAACACAAGTCCTTTTTAGAATTATGCTAAAATGCTACCTATTTAGAAATAATTCCAGAAAGCTGTTTTTAGTCTCAATGAAATTACTGAAAAGATCTAAATGAATTATTTGCAAAAATATGAATTTAGGATACTAGTGTATTGGAATTAGGGCTTTAACTCAGTTAATTAAGTAGGAATTAAGTTAATTGTTGCTAGGCTTTGTGCTATTAATTATGATTAACAACACTTCTTCACTTCTGTAGGATATCTCTTATTAAGAAAGATTAAATAGGAAGTCAAATCAAGCATCAAATTAAAGCAGAGTCAACACAAAGGAAGTATCAAATTCAATTAGCGGCATTTTAATTTGAAACACAAAGAGGCGGCATGAAGCACAATAGGTGCAACACTTTAAAAACTGCTAAAATACAAAATGTAAACGCTGCTGAGCACCGTTTCCTCTTTATGGTACTTCTGTAAAAGTGTAATTAAGATTTGTGTACTGTGCAGATTATATTTTGTACAAAAAAGTTATTAGGAAACTTTAAAATGCAATTTTCCACTAAATTCTCTCTCTTCTTATTGGTGATGATGACAAAGATGGTGCTAAACCAAAAAAGCAGCGTGCGTGTGACTCATGCAGCGGTATTGTCATTTCCAAGGGAGTTTAGTTACGCTAGGGTCAGAAAGATAACTGAAGAGAGGCTGAGTCCATCTGTCCTTTGCCTAGGGGAACACACACACACACACACACGTTTTGGTCCCTTCAGTACCTTCCTCCTCTCCATGTACAACAGTGTATATCCCTCATTCTTTCTGCCTATTTAAAAGCATATGTGCCCTCAAGACATATGTGCTCCCTTCTCAGCATTCCTAGACAAAAAGTACTGGACTAGACAGGACACAGAACATGGCATAGTAGACAGGATGATGTGACATACTGGCAAAATTTACAAGCATTTACACAAGCATGCATGTGTGTGTGTGCATTTATACATCCTGTGGGATTGAACAAGAGGACACAATTGCATCATAACAGTTTAGTGTGGAAAATGCACTTTTCTGACAAAGTGGTCTTCGCTCTTTTCTTTGCTCAATTAACCCGGAGGCCTCGATTTGCATTTCATAAAGAGGTCGTTACTCTGTAGGAGGGTTATCTTCTTTTCGGAGGCAGAAAAAAAAAGATGAAAAGGGGGGAATAGTTTTTATCCTGTCAAAAAGATAACAGCACTCAGCTGCCTTATCAGCAGCTGATGAAATCCATGCTGTAGGCCCACGTATATCTACACGACTGTGCATATGAATACGTGTGGTCATGTGCATGTGTGTGGGACTCTGTGCACATAAATGACAGAAACCTGTTCTGTTCATGCTTCACTTCATATCTCCAGCTTGGCCTGTGTGACACCTTACAAGAGAGTGGTTCTCTGCATCCACCAGACCCCTGAGGCAGTGGCCACATGTACAACAGTTTGTCTGTCTGCCCACTGAGAGGTTAGTTTCATCTTGCCCTTTTATCCACTAATTATCCATTAGTCAGTTTTAACTCAGGCTTCATCAAGTAGCCCTCCATTAGGGAAATTTGCATTCCATCATACTCAAATCTTGCATTAATGCCACAAAGCAGAGCGGAAGAGGAATGAAAAGCGATGGCAAAGAGGCATAAGAAGAGGTAAGGGGCTGATACATATGTGAGAAATATTCAGTTGCCTAGCAATTTTTTAAATGCTCTTTTCTGACGCTAAAGTTTTGTGTGTGCATGCATGAACACATCTGCCACAGTGCTTGAAAAATGACATCTATTTAAATGGCGCTTGTTCCGAATATGCTTTTAAATCCGTGCTTATATAGCCGACGTGCATTACTGATTCTCAAGTGGCTAAAAAGCACAGATCCTGCCGTTTAAAAGCAGAAAAGTGACATTACTCTTAACTCAAAAATTACCCGACCCACTCATTTTTCTCCCACAAGAGTTATTTCATATACACACAATTCAAAAAGAAGGTATTTTTAAGCTTTTAAATAAACAATTTGCCACAGTATCACATAAATTCAGCTTTGCAAAAAGCAACAAAAAAAAAGTTTGTTCCCTGTGTATTTTTTTCACACCACTGTACACCCCCAACAGTGCATCATCAAAAGAAAAAAGAAACATATTTCCATGTTGTTAAAAGGGCCTAAAAGATCTCCCACTTTCCTCTCTTTATATTAGTGTTTACAGAAGAAAAAAGAAACCCTGCTAAGCTCAGCCATCTGGGAATCTGAATACTGTTAAAAGTTTCAAGGGTTCCAGAGAGTACTTCTAATTTGACACCTGAAGAGTTGAATTCAGACAATAAACCAGCTCACCTTCTGCAGCAGCTGCGAGCCAGAGTACTTTGCTGAGATGGACTTCATCTCCCCACCAAACGCCGATGCCCACAGCTTCACCCTGCACATATCAAAACACAGGCACCATATGCACACGGACAAGTCAGAAATGGAGGAGAAAAAAGAGTTAATAAATAAAAATGAACATTAATTTGAAGAAAATGTTTTGTTTCGAAATATTCTTTAAATATAATAACATAGAAACGATGACTGCCCAAAAGGTCATAAGAGAGTCATACGGCTGTTTTATTTTTTCTTTCTTTTTGTATGAAGTCTTGCTTTGAAACGGAGCACTTCTGCGTAAAAGGACATCTACTTACACAGACGGGGGGATGCTTTGGTGGGTTCCCCCCACCAAAGTGACCCTGATGCTTAGAGTTGATAAAAGTAAGAGCAGCCACGTACACCCAGCACTGAAAACCACACAGCTCCGATCCACCTGCATCTTGGGCAAAAATAACGCCCCTACGCGCACAGAGCGAGTTTTGAGCTTATGCTGCCACCGTAGAGATTTCCCCCTCCAGAGAATCCAAATTTTAAAAGAAAAAAAAAATTGGGAAGATCAAAAGTTACCTATGCTGACTGACTAAATCATTCATGGTAACATGTCCAGCTGTGCAGCTGGCGTGGGACGCGGATGAGCGGCGCGCCTTGGCAAGCGGCAGAATCCTCAGCTGTGTGAGTTATCCAAAGTGCTGCGGTGTGGCCCCGCTGACCGGCGCCGTGCACACCGCTATGCTGAGCTCGTGTCCACCGGCACGGAAAGTCCTCTTGGTCGCTTAGATTGTCCGACCTCACCCAGTGAGAACACAGAGTGGAGGTTCTGGGGAGGGGGGGACCGGGGGAGATCATCAAACGATGCAGCGCGCAAGAGCACGCCCACTTCTGTTTGAATGAAGCGACTAGTCTCTCTCACTTTCACCCGCTGTGGCTGGCGCGCGCGCGCGGAAACGCACGGCATGTGAGGAAAGGCTACAGAGGGTGCCGTTATTGTTGTTGCTGAATTACGCCATACTTGGGACTTGCCCCTCTCGTTCTCCCTCTCTCCCCCACTCACAGCCCTCTAATACAAGGCTATAATAGCGATAGCCTTTAGCTTTCATGCGCTGTATGCCCAGCTCACTGAAGCAGGAGTGACTGCTAAAGTGCTGATGAAAGAGGGCGAACAGAGGAAAGTGTGCGCGTAACAAGACTGTAGGAAGTGGGGGTGTCCGGCCTCTTGGTGGAAGGAGGGAAGAACCAGATAAGTCTGCACTGGCAGTGTGTGGGCATATGGGCTGTGAAAGAGGATGAGAGCCCCCAGGCAACGGACCCTGTGTGATGGATCGCATTTCACATAGAGGGAAGGATTCTGGGGGGATCAGCTGACTGAATAGCCTATTTCTACCCCCTGCAGAGGGGTCGCTTAGATGATTGCTTGCCTACAAAAGATTCACCTTTGACAAATATGGGTCAAACACCAGTGGGGAAACAGCAGGTCTGGGTCGACCCCACAAAACAATCATATTTGGTGGAGACCTGATTGACTACTTTTGCATGCGATGGTATAACACAGAGAGAAGTCGCATTCAGTTTCATGTAGCTTTAAACTTTTTGTGTCCGTTTTGGCTGTAAAAATAAATCCGTGAAGCCAGAACTCTAGCAGCTTGTTCTGCTGACAGACATGAAGCATTCTAATGGCATTTGTGACAAACAACACTTGTTATTGTTATCTGACATTTACTTAATAGTTATGTTTAAGAGGTCAGGGCTTTATTGTCAGTGTTGGGGATGTTGCTCAAAAAAGCAATGCATTATCTTACTTAATTACTCTCTGGAGGGAGTAATTCATTACACAACTCATTAGATTACTTTTGTGTTAAGATAGCCTGAGATGTCTTGCCAGATAATTAACAATATAAAAGTTGCTAGATTTTTCCCAGCATGTAGTCTGTGTAGATGCTTGCAAAAAGTCTCTTTGTGTGCAGCACTTGTTTCTGGTAATTTACCACCAAGTTCTTGTCCTTTAATGCTACAAAATAGACCAGGCATGCCCAAATGACCTCTCGTGCGGACCCGAACCCAAAACAGAAATGACCACTTAAAATCTTGTTGAGCGCTTTCTGTTTCTACCGGCGCGGCTTTTAAAGTCCTTGCGGTAATGGTGAAGCACTCGAGGAAACCCAAAGACCAATCGCATGCGAGTTTAGCCATACCACGTGATACCGCCAAGCTAGTTCCAGCCGTTAAACTTTGTAGCAAAGCGAGGACGGATGAGA
>VUQK01038640.1:0-16550 GCA_015106715.1 Bujurquina vittata | reverse complement strand
TCACATATTGTGATAGTGGACCCAAGTCCATGTGGGGAAATCCACTGGTGTTACTAGGGCCAAACACAATCACCTCTGTCTTTTTTTCATTAAAATTCAGAAAGTTTAGAAGAAGGAACAGGAGAAGCTCGAGAAATACCGTAGGCTGTGAGAAGAGCTAGAAAGGATGTAGGTGAAGGTAACAGTGGTCCCCGTGGTAATCGGAACACTTGAGGCAGTGGCCAAATTGTGAGAGTGGTTCCAGCAGATTCCAGGAATGACATCCAAGATCTCTGTCCAGAAGAGCGCAGTCCAAGGAACAGCTAACATACTGAGCAGGACCCTCAAGCTCCCAGGCCTCTGGTTGAGGACCCAAGCTCGAAGGACAAACAAAAACCATCCGCGGGGCGAGTGGGTAAATTTATATGTGCAAAATCAGGGACAGTCATGATGCTTTCAGAATAGACTATTAAACGCCAAGAGTATGTCCAATTTTCGAGTGGTTTAAAGAACAAATCAGCAAATAGTCTCCATTTTTTTACTGTCAACAAATTCCATGAAGATACCAAAAATAATGATTGTAGCCAAATCCTGAAAAAGCATGGTCCTCTGTGTATTAGTTGCCTCTTTTAGTGTGGAAAAAGTAGAAAAACATCAATAAACATCACACCCTTGCACTGGGTGATGTGTTCCTTTGATATTTTTATGACCCACTTTGAAACATTCACTAATGGACTAATGTGTTCATAGACAGAAAATATTGACAGATGAACCTGCTGTCGGCATTGGTCTGCCATTGATGTGAAAATGTTTTGAAGTGCCACAAAGGCTTTTCAGTCAAGAACTCACATTTGAAATGATTGATTTATTACAGCAACACTACGGTTTGAGCTTAGTGCCTGGGCGCTGTGCTCCCTGTTACCATGATACATACTGAAATGTGTAGCGATGAGTAAAGGTTCCGCTGGAGCCCACTGGTGGATGTTGGGTTGGTGGAGGGGCTGCAGCAATTTGGGATGTTAACACTTAAATTGTAAACACTGCATTCATATGCAATTGTTGTAACAATTGTTTTTGTAATTGTGATCCATTAGCAGTTTTCTTCTGTTGTCCAAAAAATGTGGCTAAGATTTTGTCAAGATAAACTAAAACATAGACCCAGTGTAAAGACACTTCAGTTCCTGTCTTAGAACGGGGGTGTCATGTTTACCTGCATGTCTGTGAGTTTCACCGGGTGCACAGATTGCATGCTGTGGGTCTCTGATATGCATGTGCAGATAGATGCACATAAATACCTTTCCTTGGAAGGAAGATTATGATCAAATTCAGATAAAACCTGGCTTTATTTTTACTTCTATGAATATACAGGAAAGATTTTATTGACTTCATTATTTATTTATTTATTTATTATTTCTGCAGTTGCCTTCTTATCTCTATCCATCTTGGTTCTCACTTAAAGCACCCCCCCACACCCACCCCACCCCACCCTCCACCCGTGAACTCACACCACACCACCAGAGCCCTTCTCTTGTTTCATGTTCCCAGACTGATAGGCTCGATAAAGGGTATAGTATTAGAAGAGATAGTGGGGGGGAGAGGATGGGATGATAAGAAAGAAAGAACGCCGGTGGAGTGGGTAGTGGGGTGTTGAGGGTGGCCAGGTCAATGCAGAGTGCTGAATCAGCTCTTCCCAGAAAGATCTATTCCAGAGTTTCCCCAGGGAGCAGTTATGTTCTCATGGCTGCACTCTTTATATAACGGCAATATTCATAGGACTGTACAGCACTTAGTGACAGGGATCACATTACTAGGATGGTAGAGAGGCTCCACATAACTGCTCATATATCCAACAATCAATCTAAACTTTAAAAACAAAGCTCATTTGATTAGAATTGTAAAGGCAGGGGCTGGGATGCTGTTTTTAGCTGTGTCACCATGTGGTGTTATTTCCGTGTGTGCTAAAGGAAATATATGAAGTCAAATAGACTTAAATAAAATGTCTTTCCACATCTGTCAAAACAATACTGTTTGTCTTCGACTCGCTCTTCCTCATGTTGCTCTCACATTCAGCCGACTCAGTGCAGCCAAACAATAGAGAGAAACCTAGAGTAGGTCAAGGCTGTCAAACCTATCACTTAAAAGCCAGCTGAGCTGACCAAACTGGACAGAAACTTAGACGAATGCTTCTAATTGGCTATCAGGAAGGAAGTGGATGAATACCAGGAAGCAAGGTTCATTGAAAAGACCCAACATGGCCTTGCTTGCTAGTGGCGTGAAACATGAAAAATTTCCTGAGTCTGCCTAAGTCTGGCTGCTGTTGCTTAGCAACACTGATTAAGTATAATCACAGAGACTTTTATCTGCTCGTGACTGCAAAGTGTGTCCTGCCCTTTAGAGAGGTCACCCCAGATAATCTGAGTGTATCTGAGCATCACTGCACCAATTAACCAGTCTGTTCTAGCTATCCTAATCTGACATTTAAGTCAGTTTAATGGGAAAAATCCTTCCAGCTGGAGCGCTGGAAGGAGTCCAGAGATGCACAAGGCGCTGACCTTCAAATGGATAATGACCAAATTTGAAACAAATTTGTTTTTTACTTTTAGACAAATCGGTGGGGCTGCTCAGCAAATTTATCTTCCAGTTTTTCACTGTTGGGTTAAAATTTTAAGTTCATTAAAAAAAAAAGAAAAAAGGATTTTAGGGTGAGGATAACTTGTGTGTGGCCAGTATAAACTTTAGCTTTTATCCAATCTATTTATTAGCATTGTGTTTTTGGCCTTGAAAAAAAGAAAGGACAACACTATAGAATTATATTTGGGTCAAAGGTCACATGCGAGAAATGGGTCTCTTTGCAATAGGGGACTCAACTCATTTGCTTGCCAGCAGGTTGTACTCTGGTTATGTTCCTAAATAAAAGCAAGTGCCTGTGCCATTTTACAGTTAAATCGCCATCCTGCAGCAACTACGTCACTATTTGTATAAGAGTTTCAAATCAATGAGGTTTTGACTTGAATCTCAATGTATAAAATAATAATAAATTGTTTAATGTGAATTTCTGTGGATCTACACAACAGCAGATTTGCAACAGACAGCAAAAGATTTGCGATTTTTGCCGATTGATCACAGCTAATCATTGCTTTATTACAAAGAGATTGCATGTAATTGCAAACTCATCCCCATTCAATCGCAGACTGATAGAAGACTTTTAGCAGACTCACACCATCTTATTGCCATTTTATTGCTATTTTGATGCACCATAGCCACTTTGAAGTGACTAACCGCAGATGGTCACAGACCTCGTCCCTGTCTTCGAAGCAGCAATTTTAAAGGCAATGAGAGGGCAAACTTTTGCCCATGTGGCAGTCTCCAATCACTTTTATAAGCTTTTTTAACCATCTCTCTATTCACACAAGTATCAGAGGTTTTGTGAACATCTGTTGTTCCCATAAAAGAGCAAAAAACAAAACAATGAGGTTTTGACTTGAATGAATGAATGCATGGAACACTTAAAGTCGATGTAAATAAGAACACACATCTCTTCTGATGCTGCTGACTGTGTTTTCATTACCAGTTTATCAAAAACACAATTATTTAGACTGTCTGTGTCGCCACAAAGCATTTCACACAATCAGCACTCTACCTGTTTTCTTTTTATTTCTCGCTCTGGCTTTATCTCCATATTTTCCTTTCTACCTCCTATTCTGTCTGCTCTTTCTCTGCCTCTCCTTGAACGTGTCTGTCCCACTTTTCTGCCTCAGTCTTGTTTTCTGTCCTTGAATGGAAACAACAGGTAAATCTTTCTTCTTCCAAAATTCACTGGCTTTGTAAGGAGAAAGACAGGAGAAAGAGAGAGCAGCTGGATTGTTCTTGCAATGACTTAATATAGATGCCAAATGTGTTTATTTTGTGATTGTATGGTGGGGTATTCATTTCTCTTGGATGTCTGATGTAAAAGTGGAGCAAGACAATAAAAAAAACAACAGAAATAAAAAATTTTTTATCAAAACTATAGTAATTTCTTATCGTCCCGTTCATCATTTTACTTTGATGAGAGAGGCAAAAGGGGCATGTTGCTCCATATTCTGAAGTTGTCTCAGTTGTATCAAAGCACACTGTAACACCAGGCCCTTCTTTATATTCTTTAGCTCTATGCCATCTAAAAGATGTTTTCTTATCTAGCAGCACCTTAAAGCAACATGCAACAGCATGCGGCAATCAGACTTCCTGTTTCTTTGCTGACAAGACAGACAACAGGCACAAACATACGTAAACAGTCTGTGCCACAGGACAGAAAGAGACAGCTAACAAAACCACCTCGGTTATTAATCAAACCACTGATATGAGGAGACAGCAGGATGTGTGTGTGTGTGTGTGTGTGTGTGTGTGTGTGTGTGTGTGTGTGTGTGTGTGTGTGTGTGTGTGTGTGTGTGTGCGTGCGTGCGTGCGTGTGCGTGTGTGTGTGCGTGCGTGCGTGTGTGTGTTTAAGACAGCTGTGGCTGTCATACGTTTGACGTAAACTTTTACCAGGTGTTGCCTCCCAGGCTTCACTGAGGAAGGCACAGTGGGCGCTGCATTTTTTTCGGGTGTGTTTGTGTAGATGTGCGTCTGTCTCAGGGGAAACCATTGCTTTCATGAGTGTGTGCAGGGTTTTTTTTTCACTCAGGTTTCAGTGTTGGTTTACTGTACAAGTATACGTGTCAAGTCATGCCTTCATCCAGGCGAGAGTTAGCAGTAGATCTCATGCTGTGCCTCAAAGTAGCTGGTATGAAGAAAGACAAAGATGATTTTCCTCACATGTGCATTCTTCTCATGCCAAAGCCCAGCCAACGCCTAGATTAAACAAAGAATATCTTTTACTTATTATATATTTGTTCAAGAAGTTACAATGAGAAGAGAGGTCAATATGTTTACTGCTCATCCTACCTTTGCATTTAACATTTAAAGAATACCAGCCAAGTAAGCTACTGAAAGCCACCTAAAAAACAAGGGGGAGGGGGGGGTAAAGAGAGGGAGAGCTTGTGGCTATATAAACTACTTTCGCCAGAACTCCCTTAATTCTTCCATTCAAGGAAGCTTTCCTCAGAGATGTTAGGCCATACTGACACGATAGCATCACAAAGTTGCTGCAGATTTGTCGGCTGCACAACCATGATGCAATTCTTTTGTTCAAACACATCCAAAAGGTGTTCTGTGATTGTGGGTACCGTTTGAGTACAGGGAGCTCACTGTCATATTAAAGAAACCAATTTGAGAGGTTTCGAGCTTCGTGACACGGCGCGTTATCCTGCTGGAAGCAGCCGTCAGAAGATGGGCACACTGCGGTCACAAAAGGACAAACATGGTCAGCGACAATACTCAGTAGTAGGCTGTGGCGTTTAAAAGAGTTTTGTGCTGTGGGCCCCAAAGTGTGCAAAGAATATGTCACCCACACCCGTACACCACCACTACCCTGAGCTGTTGCACTGTTACACTAATAAAATTAGATCAGCGTGCTCAAAAATATTTGAGGCACTTGCTTTTGTGGTTGTACTGCACATCCATCTGTCATGATTCTGGGTCTGTGACCCAGCGTTTTCAGTTTTTGGACTTTTAAATTCTGCTATTTAATGTCTCTCAGTGATTCTTAGTTATTATGGGGTTTTGCAGTTTTGAGTTTTGTACCTTTTTTTTCTCTCTTTGCAAGAACCACCACTAGTTGCCCATCATGCTCGGATGAAATTTTCCTTGATATTGTTTTTCCATCGTTTTCTATCTTGGTGAAATCTTTCCGTATGCTCATCGCTGACAGATTTGGTGGAAAAAAAGTTGAGATGAGAATGTACAAAGTGCATCTTCAGTGACATTCATTAGCTGATATGTTTTCAGCATGTTATCCAGTTGATCAGCACAATTCCCTGCTCTGTAATTGCCAAGAAAATTCTGGAAAATCTGCAGGAATACTTCCCACGCTGCTGATTCAATTTGCTTCAGTTTCTCTTTGAACTCATCAAGTATCAGTTCACGGATTTCAGGACCAACAAAAACACCGTTTGGTTTCACTTTTTTCTCAAGACCAAAACTTCTTTCTTGAATGCCGAAACGCATCATTGGTTCTGTCCAGTCATCCTAGCTGTTCAATACCGGAAACTAAAAAATCAGGACACATTAGACGAAGACGGTTTTCAGAACTGGAGTCAGCAAGTGAAATTTGTTTAAGCACAGGTGAAAGAGTCCCTGTATGCTTGTTGGCCTGTGTTATTTATAGATAGTGAAACCAGTCATCGTCATTTTGACCCCAGTGAATGTCGTGCAGCATTCAAGCTCTAACGTGAAACACTGGAAGAAGTGCAACCATGAGCGTGCTTTTAGTTCTTCTTCCTTTTTTTTTCTATTTTAACATGTGCAACATAGCTAGCATAGCATAATTTGAACTTAATAGATGTCCATCTAGTAAACTGCTTGGGGGGAACTAAGTAGTAAGTAGTATTGAAGTTGATTTTACAGTGGTTTCCTAATTAAATGAATGTACCTGCAAATGTGATTCACAGTAATTTTCTGTCCTGTAAATGTGATTAGTCATGTATACAGTATAACTCATGAGTAAACCTAAATAAAGTCAGTGTCCATGTGAATCAGCACACACACAAAAGACTTTTATGGCTTATCATCTTGCTTGTGAGTCTGCTGTGTCAGTCACATTCTGGTAAAGCATTGATTATGACCAAACTCGTGAACAATGAGGGAGTGTGTGACTTGATACGGTGATGTGGCTGGACCTCAGAGAGACGTAGCTGTCACCTGCTGGCATCACATGAACAGGAAGCAGGTCGCTGACTGATTTTGTTTCACTTCCCCCTGCCTGCTCAAAAGCAGGAAGTCAAACTGATAAGCAAAAAGGACCACAGAGGACCAACTGTAAAATACAATCCCAAAAGATTAATGGCCACAGACCTATGCACATCACTCGACTGATCTGGGACCTTATGCATGATTACAAAACATGATTCATGACCAAAGCAATGCTTGTATTGTTTTCTTTTGTGTGCAGCACCCTAAATGAGCTTATTGTTTCACTATCTGCAGAACAAGACATTTGGCAGATTCCCTCGCTATGACCAAAATTCATCACATTTCCCACAAAGTGTTTTCTCATCAGAAAAAAAGCCTTGATGGAAACAAAGGACTGTATTCTATGCTTGCAAATGGAATCAGCGAGTGCAGTGTCGCAGCTCGGAAATAATAATGCACACAGGCACACATTCAGATCATTCAAAGATTAATCAGAGGCTCAGGAAGCACCAGGAAATGTGCTGCACTAGTGTCCGCGTGAATGAGAAAAACAAATCAGATGCAGCAGGCTGGCTGTTGTACAAACAATGAGAAACTTGCCATGTTTCTGTTCTGTGTGCCAGTCAGTGAAGGGAACTGGAGACACACAGTTAAGGATGTTGGAAAGGTTGGCAGGCAGTGGTTTTTTTGTGATCTGGAGATGAGAATTCAGCATTGCACGCGTGTGTGTGCGTGTGAGATTTACTGGATGCCACTCCGAATGAGGTTAAAAGTAACTGATGATTAGTAAAACTCTTTTTTCCCCCTGTACAGTAATTGTACAGTCACCACAGTAGGAAACATAACTTTAAATAGCAGGTCTATCATGCTCAAGTTGGCATGTGGAACAAAAAAAATACACATTTACTGTGGTGTGAGGAGTAAGACGCAAGACAAATAGTTGGGGGTGTAGTAACAATAGGTTTTTAAATGTAAGGAATGCTTTAAACTGTATTTTTTATATCCATGGCAGTACCCATTGAAGCCCAAAGAGCATATAATTATACACTGCTCAAAAATTAAAGAAACACTTTTTAATTAGAGAATAGCATCAAATCAATTAAATTAATATGCAGAGGTATATGCAGTAACGTAACCTCTTTGGAATCAGTTTTACCTAGAAGCAACAAGTAACCTCCTGCAATCATTCTCCAGCCGGTCAGAGAAAACACATTTTTGCCTAGCAACTGGTGGTGGCCAGGACGGTCACTGACCTGTCTGACTGGGGAATTATCTGTTTTGCAGATTGCATAACTTGTCTATGAGCCACGAAGGTTTAGATGAGCATTACGTCTGCCTTTGTTTAATATCAAGTATCCATTATCACCCAAAATTCATCCATGTATCCATTTTGTGTCAGCTTATCCAATTCGGGCTCGAGGGGCTGTAGCCTATTCCAGCAGTTATAGGGCAAGAGGCAGGGTACGCCCTGGACATGTCACAAGTCTGGCACAGGGTAGCACACAGACAACAGACAACCTTTCACACCTATGGTAAATTTAGAATCACCAATTAACCTAACCCCAAGAAGGAAGCCAAAGTATCCACACAAATGCCACACAAAAAGACCCCAGACTGGATTCAAACCCAGGACCTCCTTGCTGTGGGGCAACAGTGCAAACCAACACACCACCATGCTGCCCATCACCCAAACTTTTGGTGATAAATCCCACATTAATGCTTAACTAATTTGTGTGTGAAAAAATGTGCATGCAAAAAGTTATCTGAACCTGAATAAAGTTCATCTCAGCAGTTAAAATAGTCCCGACCAAAATGCTGCATTGTTTACAAGTCTGATCTCAAATCCAACGGACATCTTTCACCCCATTTACACACACACACACACACACACACACACACACGTTTCCCTCAATACCACAAACAGAGCATAGCCAATTAAGTAAGATGACCAGCAAAGCTTGGGGTTACTGGAAGCGCACAAAAGGCTTTTGTGTGGCTGCCGTGGACTGACACACACTGGTTGAATGTATGGGAAAAGATTAACCATGCATGCTCTACCATGTGGCCAACAACCATCATGAACAAGCTTGATACACTCACATTGCATTTTTCTATATCTTCAGTATGCATTAAAGTCTGTCCAATAGATTATTTGAAAAACCTCAGCGTGTAAAAAGATGAATTTCATATCATTCCACAAATTTTCAAGCAATGTTTTAGACAAATCTAACATTTTTATGATTTAAAAAGAGAAAGTATGACACTGAAAATTGTGGCAAAAATACAGGAATATACACTTTGGCAGGGAGAGTGCACACTGTGAAAGAGAGAGGGAGAAAATGCAGGAGATTGAGTGGCGTGGGGGGAAACTGGAGGGACAAAGACTGACCCTTCAGCAAAAAAAAATATAAAAAAAATCATTGTTCAAGCAGAAAAAGAATCATTACTAAATGACAAAGCAGAGGAAAAGAAAAGGAAAACAGTAAGAAAAGAGAGCCAGGACAGAAAAGTGGGCATGCCTTGGTTCATTTAGACAGACAATAGTTGAATGATACAGTTTCTACCCTGATAATGATTTTCCATATTTCGCATTGTTGTTAAGGAAACACAGAAAAGACAAGTGTGAAGCATGCAGCTTTATATATTCATATCTTGTGGAACTCTTCTAAGTAAAGTTTAGCACAGGAATTATCTGCTCAGTGTAGCAGTTGTCACAATAGTAGTAAATGTACACTACAGAGTAATTACTTTCTAGAAGATATCAAATTTATATATATATATATTTAGTATTCACCCTGTTCTTTTTCTTTTCCCTTCTGACATACATTGGCCCTGAGATTTCAGTGTACTGCAGCTTGAGAAGCACAAAGACAAAGCACCATCAAATAAAGAAAACGCCTTCACAACACAGACGGCACTTAAACAAAATGCTGCAAATACAGAGACGAGCTGAAAACAGATTCAGTGTGTTGAGCTCTAAGAGACACTCAATGAACACCTGCCAGTTCTCAAAATCCATACATAGAAAAAAGCACACACACACAAACACAGATGCTGACAAGCATACAAAAGAAGCCACTTGTTTTGATGCCATTACATCCACCGTTCCAAAATGATCTATACAAGGCCGTGGAAAACTGAATAATTCATCTTTTTATTCATACAAACACACACACATAGTGTATTCACTGGTGTTGCCTTCCAACAGTATTCAGGGTCAAACATGTGAGATTTAAAATCTAAAGTTTGAATGAATACACATGGGCCGCAAGATGGTTCAAAGGGTTATTCATCTTTCAAGCAAGAAAGATTTTTTTTCTTGAAGTTAGCAAAACTAATACAATGCTCTGTCAAAAGGGAAACAAAAATCTTTGCACAGCACGCCAGAATTTCCACTAGTTGTTTTTGCCTCCTGTGCTATGCTAAGCTCGCCATGTTTTGGCTGTTGCGGTATCTTTTCTTTCATGTGACTTTGCAAAATGAATAGATAGATTTTGGAAAGGCTGAAGCATGTTGTTGTTCAAGCAGTCGCAAGAGCAGGTTATGGGGATAGCATGTAAAGCTGAAAAACCGGAGATGTCCTAATGCTTATTTTCATGCAGTATGTGCAGGGGGATGATCCATCTGTTTCCTCTCTGTTCAGAGGAGGATAGAGGAACAAGGGTTACAACCTTTAAGGATTGCTGGATTGATGTCTCTCTCCTCTTTGATGGTGACAGCATCAGTGTGGAATGTGGGTCTCATTATTACCACTGAAGGAAATGGTTCACAACAAAGTAGTCATTTCACTTAGACACCCAGAAAGGGAGAGTGTGCCGCCTCATAATGTGACAGATGGTTTGTTGTGCAGAGCCATCTGTAAAGATGTCTTTAGAAAAGGGTAGATATTAACACGCATATGCATATGCCACATGATTGAATGAAAAAAAATATTTATCACCTAATCTTCTAGAGGCTAGCTTCAACCAGTCAGATTGACAAACCACAGGGCATGGAAGGAAAAAACAGCTGTAGTCTGTGGACTTTTCACAGTCATTGTAGCCAGTGTACACAGTTTTTCCATAAAACAGCAGCTATGGAGCCAGAAAAATACCATACCATCATGTAAAAGTACAGAAATTTTCCATTAAAAAATAGGTTAAATCTCTGTGCTTTTACAGTTTAACAAAAACATTTGTTGTAGCTTTAAATTTACATGAACACTTGTGTATTTAAATTGTATTTATTTTAAATTAAAAATATACAAACAATGATATGGTCAAACACTGCTGTGATGCATTTAATCAGATTTAAAATTGCAGAAAAGTACCATCATTAGTCTGGCTTTATTATCTAATTTTTTGTGAACTTTTTAACCTATATTAAATGTATTAAAATGATATACCAACCATAAAAAAGTCAAAATAATTTATCATTCTAATAATCTATTGTTCGTTTTTGCTTATATCAACTGTAAAATTGGTTTTATGTGCATTTTTATATAAAAAATCTTGTATATTTAATAGATTTTATCATTGAAAATATTTCTGTTTTAAAGTTAATGGATTTACCTTGTTAGAAATATCTGGAAAATGTTATTGTAATTACAATATACTGTTAATTACACATCTGCAGATATTTAATGTATTTAATAAGAACATTATAGGAGGTGCGCTTAATCAAATTATATTAGCTTTAATTAAATAATCATAATACTGCTATATACCACATTACTAAACATCAGTTTGCATTATTTGTCCTCATAAACATTTTAAAATTAAAAAAATCTACAGCTACTGTGAGACCACTTCATATAAATTTTCACTTACATAGTTTACTGGTATGCATCCACAACGTGTTTTTGCACACACAGGATAACTCTACTTTCCAGAATTTAATGCTCAATGAACCAGCAGACGTTGATGATGATGGCTGACAGGTGCTCTCGCTCTTTCACAGTCTCCTGCAACTGTGCAAACACTGATATGCAAGAGATTAGATGAACACCTTGCATGGACTGTCAGCTCACAGATTTGAAATAAGCTATGCAGTCACTGAACCTGTCTTTATGTTATGCCAATAACAGCTTGTGTTGCATCATGTTGGATGGCCCTTAATTGCATAAAGTAGCCTATTCTTTATGCAAATGTAGACTGGGAATGTAAGGTAAAATTACCAGAATAGAGTGTGATTGTGTGGACACATCCTGTTAAGCAATTCATCCTGAAAATCCATCCCGCCATTTTCTTCCGCTTATCCATGCACAGAGGGGAGAGGTTAACTGGTGACTCTAAATTGCCCATAGATGTGAATGTGAGTGTGGATGATCATCCTGAAAATCTGGCCATAATATAGGGCTAGGGTTACTGCAGCATGCGAAAACCTGGTGTCCAAAATTTTCATTGTTGAAAATTATTTTGTTTCTTAAAACTTCAAAACTTCTAGATTCATATTTAAACAGCTGGAAACACCATGGCTGAGTAGCCATTCTCGTTATGCTTTGTGCAAATATAATTGACAGAGCTGAATCTGTCGAGCTATTAACAGCCACAAATTCTGAGCTTGGTATTAATCAGGTTTATTACTTTATGATACATCGAAATCTTTACGGTACAAAGTCTAGAAAGCTGTGAGACTAAATATTTAAGCAATGAAAACCACCTTATGTGCATTAGAGGCTACATTTAGCTGTACTGTAAGGTTCTTTTCAAACAGCCTATTAAGTTGCTGCCCTAAAGTGTGAGGATGAGATTGTCAAGCATAAAACAAGACTGCAAACCAAACAGAACATCCCCAGAGGGACTAAATTAAATAATAATAAACACACTCACAGATGCTGCAGAACTCTTGCAAATACTTTTTACAGCATCCGCTCATGCAAGAATGATGACTGCTCAGGGCTAGCATCAAGGTCACGCTTTTCAGCAGAACATTAGACTTGAGCTGGAATTTAAACCCTTTCATTAATATAATTTAATACAAAAAGATTATTAAATGGAACTATTATTTCCCAGTAAAAGCTGGAAGTAAAAAAAAAAAAAAGACAAAGACAACATCTGTTTGGCTATTTATGGGGTCACGCACACGCAGCTTCTAAATAAAGTATAGCCCTGCTCAGAAATAAATAATGAAAATGTCAGTGTATTTCCTCATCCATGACTGGTAAAAACAATTAAGGGGGGAGTTTTTTTCCCCCTCTTTTCCAAGTAGCAGAGTCAGTCTTTTAGTCTTTGTATCATCTGTTATTGCTGGAGGCCAGCGTGATTGCACAGAGCCCATTTTCTGATTCAGCGTTTCCCCCACGTTAGAAAAGCAATCAGAATTGTCCCACAGCAATCCAGTTTATTGCTGCACTTGCTAGGTCTTATTTCAGATGATGTGAAGTGAAACGCAGAAGGATGTGCAGTTATACTCTAAGGCCATATCAGGGAGAAGTTTTTCTCCATCTTGCCTAATCATGCTGTCTGCAGCCCGCCCGGGGTCATCCTCCGCCTCATCCGCCGCTGAGGTTTGCACAATAGGAAGATCTTGTCTATTGTCTCATCACTCAGGATTGTCTCCCTCCTTCTTCTTCTTCTGTTTGCTCGCGCTCGCTTCCTTCCCGTCCTCTTTAACAGACCATCCTGCTCCTCTGTGTTGTTGTGCCCTTCTCTTTTCTCATCCCTCTTCATTGCTGTTGTTAAATGATAAGCATGCACTTCCATGTTTTTGTGTGTAAACCTATTAAATTGTATCATTTGAAAGGATAATCATCCCCAGCCCATGAGTTTGCATTTATTAACTGTTAAAAATGTATTCCATTACATTTACATCTTACATCCTACAGCATGTTTTGTTATTCCAATAGTCATGTCTAAAACTACTTTAATGTTTGGCTACAATTACTTTCTGAATGGGGGGGGGGGCTGGGTTACTATGACGAAGAATAAATGTAATAACATGTAAATTTAAGCTATTCAGACATTCCTCAGTTCATTCTGTTTTTACTTTTCATATATTTGAAGATGAAAATAGTAATTATTTTGTGATACATATGCCTAAATGCAACCCAGTAACCACTAGTGATGGGTTCATACTACAGAATATCATACCAACTATGGCCCAGTCTTGTGTAGTGTGAAAGAAAGCTAACAGTATCTGGGATGCCTGAAAACATCCCTACAGAAAGATTACTGTGGGTTTTTTTAACATGACATTGCCAAAACCTTAAATTGCCATTTGTCCCTGGATTAAATTCATGAATGACCCCACAAATGAGCCTGAGGAAATGGGTTGAAAACCAAAAGAGATGACTTGACAGCAGCCACTGGTTAGA
The DNA here is from genome assembly GCA_015106715.1 of Bujurquina vittata. Taxonomy (NCBI): domain Eukaryota; kingdom Metazoa; phylum Chordata; class Actinopteri; order Cichliformes; family Cichlidae; genus Bujurquina; species Bujurquina vittata. Next base: position 2,509 of record VUQK01038640.1, on the reverse strand, counting down.
CCCAAGGCCCAAATCCCCAACTGAGCCCTCTCTGAAAAGAGTAATAGAGCAGGAAAAAACCTGCAGCTGTGGTTGTTCCATCAACAAATGACAAGTAATCAGTGATCTCTGTTGTGATGGGGCTTACGAGACACACAGAAACCAGACAGGAATTTCTGGTTGTCGTAAGACAGGTGCTTGCCGAGACAGAAAAGCCATTCTTTCTCCTCCTTTTTTGTGCCCTACTTAGCTGAGGTCAAGATACTGAATATGAGTGAGATGAAGATTTTATCCAGACCACCCACCATCCTGAGGACCACTGCCTTGTTTTTCTTTCTCTCAAGTAACCAGAAAAGTGGAATGAGGTGCCAAATTCCCCTCTACTGTTTGTCAGCTGTTTGTACTGCAAACCCTTCAGTGCTCTGTTTAGGATAAATAAGCAACGATTTTTCTATTTACTAGATTAACGGAGATAAAACCAGGGCTTTGTGAGTTTCCTGGGAACCTGTTTTGGAATTTCCAGACAGACAGGAAATCCGTGTAATTAATAAAGCTATTGAAACCAGATTAGAGTTTTGTTTTGTTACTTTGTGTCCTCTCCATCCTTATTTATAAGGCCTTGCAAAATCTTTGTTTTGTCACTATTATTTTTCATGACCAGGCATCTCCCATTCTCAGTGATAGCGACCCTGGACAATTGTCAGTTCTGCTGAGTGCGGCACTCTGAAGCGAGCCCTGCTTTTAATATTCTTGTTCTTGTTGTGGCTTTTCAAACCCTGCTGTTAATCTGGAAGTTGTTTGATATGTGATGCCAAAGCGTTCCGGGGTTTCTTGTGGTGAGTATTGATGGAGAATGGTATGTTCTTTATGAATCAAGGATCAGCAAGATTGTGTGGGAGCTGGGACGCCATTTCCTGTGTGGGTTGATGGGAAGTTTGTGGTCATCATTTATTCTGTGAGCTTCTTTCCCTATATGAGCAGCAGGCATTTGCACAGTGATGGATCAGACATGACAGCTACCCAAACTGTAGGCCGGTTTCTGCATTTTTCATGTGTCTGTTGCATTTCTTGTGGGTGGGCACTGCTTTATGGCTCTCCTTCAGAGGAAAGTTTGTGTGACTTTACAGCACTCATTAAGCTTGGTTGGATGATTACTGTAACTCATTAATTTCTACTTTGGCATGGCCCAGTGCATGTGTATGGACTAATGTGGAAAACTAGTGTGGAAGCAATGAAGGCACCCAACCTAGGGGGTAAGCACAAAGTAAAAAAAAAGAAAAAGGAAACAGGCATACTTTGTGCAGTTTGTGCAAAGTAAAACTTGCAGGGAAGCACATGTCCCCTGAAAGTTACCTAATTTCTCATTTCTGTCAGTTGTACTGTGCATATAGGCTCCTCGAATTATCCTATTTGCTGCAGTGGAAAGTTGCTCTTCTGACTTTCATGTGTTTATGGGGTATTTAATCATAATGAGAAAAAATATGAATATGCTATTTCCAGTAAATAAATGTAGCCTTACCTGACTAGAAATAACTTTTCTACGTAATTTTGTTCAGTAATGGTGTTGCAGTCTGTGAGTATTGAGATTTTGCTGACACATGACCGCTAACTTGTTGCCATTTTGGACATGCAAAAACTATGGTGACAATGTAGGGCCAGGGGAATAAGGCCCCTGTCACACAGACCTAGAGACTAGTCTGCAATCAGTTTGCAACCACTGGTCATGAGGGAAAAATGTTCCCCATCCATCTTCAAGTGGTTGCTGGAGGTGGATGGTGGTCACAGGGAAATTGAGTACTTAAAGCCCCAATCAAACTGGCCTAGAGGCCAGTCTGTGACCTCCCAGAAATCACAACCAGTTGGATTGCATGTAACATACTGACTTGTCTACATCATTTGCCAGTTACTCTCCAAGTGGTAATGAAGCTGAGAAAAATGCAACACAAACCGGACACTGAGACCATTCAAAGTAAAAGTTGCACCTTTTGAAATGTGGTGGTTGCAGCACTTAGGCACAGCTTCTCAGTTCAAAATGTTCTCCGTTCCCAGTTTGCATCACGCTTGTTCAATTTTTTTTTTAAACTACTCAGGTAGTAATCAGCACGTTTGCAGACAAGTCGGCGTCTTCCATGCTAACTACAGGCAACTGTGGCAATCTGCTAGCAACCAAAGCAATCACAAGGAGGATTTTGGTACAGCATACTGTTTGACACTGATTTCACCTAGCAACAGCCAGCAACCTCCAGGAACCACCAGCCTGGGAATGCACATTTTCCCCTTGCAACCAGTGATTATATTACATCCAATCTGCTGGACAACTCTCAAGCAACGTGCACAGGACATTTGTGACAAACCTGTTGCTTTGGATTATGTAGCAAAGAAACTGAAAGTTGTAAATCTGCTCTATTAACCAAATGCTTTTCTATCCACTTACTTCAGGCCGGCAATTTTTGGTAAATTATTTTTCAGATTGTTGCAGAACAATATCACTACATCATATAGGTCCAGCTAACAGTCAAAGACCTATATA
>VUQK01038639.1:46845-59487 GCA_015106715.1 Bujurquina vittata | reverse complement strand
CCAGCATGTCCCATTCAAATAAAACTGAACTAACAGGATTACACACAAAACAATGCAAACAAATAGAAGATATGATAATTAAATTAAAGGGTTACACAATGAAAGTTCATACAATCATTCCAACAACGGCAAAAATAAAACATCTGTTTTTGAGAGTTTTTGAAGAAGTCAAAAACTTTGGAAACTTTTGTGCTTCCAGTTTTTCCAGAACATATTAATCCCAGACTTAAAAGAGCAGCTTTACACCTTCACAACTGAAACTTGAGACAGCGCAGTGTGGAAAACCCATATTTGTTTAGCTGGTCAGATTCATTAAAGCTGTCTTCTCTCAAAAAGCCTTGAGGGACATATAAGCCGTTAGCAACACATATGGCTCCAAAAGGACAAAAGGCATGCTGTGGAAGAGAGCCAGAGACCAGACCCAGTCCAGACTGTGAGGCAGAGGCAGGTTGGCTTGGGTTAACGTGCACATGCTTTCATAGAAATGAATGTCCTAATGGAAAAACCATTAACTCAATGTTTGTGAGGCCTCTTTCATTTAAAATGTACCAGCTTCTGATTAGTGAAGTGTGACTGTACAATGTGACTGAAAGAAAACCCAGAAACATTTATTTACTTATTTATTTATTTTTGTATATGTAGCAATTTATTCTGGATGCATTAAATAGGTTTTGGTCAGCTGACGGTAAAGCATCTTCTGTCTGGAATTGACATCTGCAGGCATCATTAAGACAATAAAAAGCTTCAAGGGAAGGAGAACGCTTTGACTCTAGAGTATGTCAGATCATTTCATTCGTGCTGCACCTGTTAAAGCCAGCAACACAACAGTGGTATCCTGGGGAGACTGAGCTACTCAAACACCTGGGCATTCAACCCAGGTGAGGGTCTTAACCACTGATCCAGCACCTGTAGAACATCATTGCCTTCACCTGGTATCTTTATTAAGAGAAATATTTCCCCAGAGCGGCTGCAGAGGTGAGTTAGCATCACCAGCATCCAGCAGCAGTTTTGCTGAATTGTGAAATGCTGCTGTCTCGGGGGGGGGGATATTGTACAGCCAATTACACTGTAGCGGACAGTCATCGAGAGGGTAAGAGAGATAGTTCAAAGACAAGCTGAAGGTGTCTTAAGGAAGTATGTAATCAGACCCAGAGGATAGTGCTGCTGATAGCAGCAGAAAAGCACCCAGAGGGTTCGTTTTCTCATTCAAAAAAGCAATTCAGAACTAATTTAAGTGTAATATCATCAATTAAGTCGTAACGCAGTATAGTGAAATACATTTTTTATGAGATGCCTTTGCCTGTTTCATTATAAATAAGCATGAGCTAAATAATGTGAGTGAACAATTGATTTACTTATTATTATGATTAAAATATGGTTAAATGACTTACAATCATTAAAAGTTCAATTAACATTTTAAGAATACGTTTTCTTTTTATAGTCTAGTTTTTGGTCCAATGAACAGAGATAAAAGATGAAACCATGTCAGTGACACTACTCTGTATGGCAGTGCTTCTTTTTTTATTGCTCTGCAACTATTTTACAACTTTTCTCTTTCAGCCTCAGAACTTTAAATTGCATCCTGCCCCTGCTTAGGAAACTTCAATTAGACACTTTGTTTTCCTGTGAAGTGATAAAAGACAATCAGTATTGATGGTCAGTGTTCTTTTTAACTTTTCTCCCTGCTTTGATTTTAACCGGCATACTTCAACTTTAGAAAAACGTCTGGACCAACTGATTTCCCTGCTACGTACAGTAAAACAGAGAAGGTAAGTGGGAAATATAATGAATTGATCACCTGATGAATTTATAGGTTTGCTCACTTCCAAAGAAATGAACAGTCTCTAATTTGTAAGGTTGTCTAATTTTAATGGAGAGCGATATAGAGAGACAATCAACCGAAATTCCATGCATTAGGGCATACGCATAGGCTGGAATGGGCTACAAGACCATCAGCAAGAAGCTTGGTGACAAGGTGAAAAATATAAAATGACCATAAGTTTGCCCTCAGTGTGGAACTCCACGCAAGATCTTGTTTCATGGGATGAGAAAGATGGCAGATCAGCCCCAAAATGACATGGGAGGACCTTGTTAATGATCATTGTTAACACATTACGCCGTAATGGACTTAAACCTTGCAGATATCTGCAAAGTTCCTTGGTTAAGAAGGCACATACAGGCCTATCTTAAGTTTGCCAGTGAACATCTAAATGATGCTTTGGGCTGGTTTTCTGCTAAGGGGACAGCACAACTTCACTACATTGAAGAGCCAATTCACAAGGCCATGTACCAACGAGAACCTCCTTCCCTCAGCCACAGCACTTAAGATGGGTTGTGGATGCATCTTCCAGCACGCAAAACATACCACCAAGGCGACAAAGGGCTCGCCAAAGAAGAAGAACATTGAGGCCATCAAGGGTCCGAGCTAGATGTTGACCTCAGTCCTGTAGAAATTTTGTGTGAGGAGCTGAAGTTGGAGTTGCCAAGCAGCAGCCAAGAAACCTTAAGTATTTAGAGAGTTTCTATCCAGACCAGTGGGCCAAAATCCCTCCTGAGATATGTGCAAACCTGGTGACCAACTACAAGAAATGTCTGACTCTCTCCGCTAAAATGAAAAAACTAGAGACTGTTCATTTCTTTGTCAGCAAACTTACAAAATGAGCAGATGACAAAATAATTATTTTCCCCACTGTGCCCATATAATGAAAAAGCTAATGCTAGTGTGCATATAATGTATATCCACAGGTTAAAATGCAAAGAGATTACAGCGTGTGACTTGTCAGAGGGCATGTCCCTGACTAAATTATTTTCATTTCCTCCCTCTGATTTTGCGTCTGCATCTTAGCACTGTTGTGCAAAAAAGCAACAAAATCAGAAATAGATTTTCGCTTGCAGTTGTGTGATAGTGGGAATGACGTTCAATGAGCATGATGGGGAGGGCATGATCCATATTATATTCTGTTCAAACTTTTGAATAGAACCCCACAAAAAACAGGGTTCTATGAACCTCGATTGTTTTTAGTTCCTGCACTCCAAACACACGCAAAAGGAAAGTCTACAGTAATTATCTACCACTTTAATTATCTAGCCATGGTATGTCAGGGTATGAACGCGGAATCTTATTTGTCAAAAACAGCTGGTTTGATTGTAGATATTATAACAGAAATAGTTTTCTTAAAAGTTGGTGGGAATCTGCCCAGCTGTTCTACTCTGTGGCTCAGCTACATGTCACCTAGTGGAAGGTGTTGTGAAACAGAAGTATGTAAATGTGTGTGTGTGTGTGTGTGTGTGTGTGTGTGTGTGTGTGTGATGAAAACATAAACATGGAAAAAGAGAAATATAACAAGTAATGGCAACAGTGTGTTGGTTTTTGACACTTTCAGCTCATCACTTGCTCATACACATGATGGCTTCCCTGGCTGAAGTTGATCACACTCACTTACTTCCTCTCTCCTTCTGCCTCACACACACACACACACACACACACACACACTGTACTGTCAGCTGTATCGATTGTGGGGTGGCCGGTGGATGAACCTGTCATGGCCAACACAGACCGGACTGCAGGATAATGAAGTCTTCCTGCCCTATTTGACAAGCTCCAAGAGAGTGTAGTGCAGACTGAACAAGTGTGTGTGTGTGTGAGCGAGAGAGAGAGAGAAAGAGACATAGAAACAGAGAAAGCAAAACCGAGAAAGATGCTCCTGGGACAGCCCACAGGCGTCCTATCATTGCCTGAATAAATTGGATGGAAAGAAGCCCCTTGAGTTGAAGACGTGATCTGTCATCATGGCATCTAAACGAGACCTGCAATAGGAGCGGTCAGGGTGCTGATAAAGACATAACCCCCCCCCCCCCCCCCCCCCCACCCACCCACACACACCCCCCCCCCCCCCCCACACCACACACACACACACACACACACACACTGTTCGATTGAACAGTAAGTGCAAGCTGACAGTCCCCAGCCGTTTTGCTGGGAACATTTTAATCCGGCTATAACGGTGCTAAAATATTTTACCTCCTCTATCTCTGTCCCTCTCCTGCTCTCTCTCTCTCTCCATCATCTCCATCCATGTATCTAAAAGCAGAGCTTTGCTCTGTGGTGACATCGCTTGTTAACTAATTTACTGTCCCACCTATACAATAATGTTATTTGTAATTCTTTATGGAGAACCATAAAACGATTATAAACAAATTTGTGACAGCCAAGCCAATTCGTCGGTCTTACACACCATCATTCACAGCAGTATAACTTCTGCCAGATGAAGGAAATCCAAACTATATGTAGGTTTCTGTTTGACCTCGCTCCTAACATATGATGCAGTTGCTTGGAAGAAGGGGCATCATTGGCAATATTTTACAGCAGGATGCTAGTATTTAATATATATACAAAAGTATTATACACACACAGGTTGCCAGTAGATTGACGGTGATACAGTTAGATCCATAATTTCTTCGACAAAGACACAATTTGTGTAGTTTTTGCCTCTATCAAAGCGGCAAAGCCTGGTTTTTAAAATGACCTGTGATTGACGCACAGCCTTTCTGCTTTAATTCGAGGGGTTCAACAGAAGAAAAACTGTCTTAACTGTTTTGGAATTGCAGCCATTTTTGAACATTTTCAGAGGCTCAAAAAGAACTGGACACACATCATTTAAATACAATGACTTTTTAAAATAGATTTTTAAAAAAAAAATCCTCCCTTGAGATGCTCTGCTATACCTTTTCTGCATTCAGTTTTGTCTTCACTAACTTAGTACCATGCTCTACTTAACATCAGGTGACTGAAATGATAATGAAGAACGTCGCATTTCTATGCTTTGGACTGTTATCCATTTGTACTGTAAAGTGCGGTCTGACCAGTTTTGCAATTAGCTGAATCTGAACAGAGAGGATTACACCGGGAGGAAGGGTTAAAAAGACTTGACCCCGTTTGAACCAGCGGGCAGAGGTTGATCGGAAAGTTGAGCTGATGAAAAAATCAAAGAATTATGAGTTTAGAGTGTTCAAAAACACATTTTACAGTTTTCACAGATAACAGGCATCCTTTGTGCATAATTTAAGACTCCCGATGCAAAAAGGGAACTAATCTGGCGGTTGTGACTGCACACTGTAAATGTTTGCATCTAACAGCCGTCCTGCCTAAAAATGACTCCACATTCAGGAAACCACACAATGACAGTTTTAATCCATCTTCCTCCAACATGGACATGACACGAATTCCTCCTGCGTTCCCTCTGGGCAACCTCTCTATTTCTCCCTCTCACCTTTTGCCTTTTTCACTCGCTCTTAGTGACGTGCGTCCCCTCCTGAACAATACTTCGGGATAAAAATAACGTAATTGAACCTGCAGACTATCAGCACATCCATGCTTAATGTATTTGTTATGTCACAGTACGATCACACGATGCCGCTGAAGCCAAACCTCTCATCCACCGTGACTCAAACACAGGGGAACTGTTCATGCAGGAGTCGCACTCGGTGCAGTGGCAAATGGCTTTTTGTGACAAAGTCCTTCTGCTGCAGTTGTGTTTTCTCTAAAACGTGACGCCAGAGAGCTGCTCTTCCGCGGAACACTGATGCCGCTACCATGGCACATCCATAATAATGCAAACTGTCAGGATGGCAAGAAAATGACCTTATATGTGTGTGCGTGAGGAGAGAGAGGGAGTTTGTAAGTTTGCTCACTTACAAAGAAGTGAACAGTCTCCTATTACTATGGTAGTTTCATTTTAATGGAGAAAGAATATCAACTAAAAATCCAGAAAAAAAAACACACTACATAAAAGTTATGAATTGGTTTGCGTGTCACTGAGTGAAATAAGTATGTAATCCCCAAGCAAAACCTGACGTAGTGCTTAGTGGCAAGCACAGCAGTAAGAAGTTTCTTTTAGTTGGTCACCAGGAGGGAAATTCTAAATCCTTTGGGTGTCTTGGCTGCTGCTTGGCAACTCCAACTTCAGCTCCTTGCACAGATTTCCTGCAGGATTGAGGTCTGGCCAGGCCACTCATGACCTCATGACCTTAATTTAGCCACTCCTTTGTGGTCTTGATGGTATGTTTTGGGTCATTGTCATGCTGGGAGACCCATTCAGGACTCATGTTTTAGCTAAGGGAACGAGGTTCTCATTCAAGATTTACAGGACATGGCCTTGTCCATTGGCTCTTCAATGAGGGGAAGTTGTCCTGCATGCTTTGCAGAAAACCAGCCTTCTCTGAATCATTTAGATGTTCACTGGCAAACCTAAGATGGGCCTGTATATGTGCCCACTGAAACCAGGAAATTTTAAACATGTCCAGGATTTTATGGTACATGGCCCCTCATTGTGGTGTGTGTACCGTTAGCACAAACACAGCCCCAAATCAAAATGTTCCCACCTCCGTGCTTGACTGAGGGGATGGTGTTCTTTGGGTCCTACTCAGCATTTCTCTTCCTGATTGATTGATTGATTGATTGGTTGGTTGATTGGTTGATTGATTGATTGATTGATTGATTGATTGATTGATTGATTGATTGATTGATTGTAATGTGGCTGGGTTGAAGGGATCAAATACTTTCACTCAGTGACATGCAAATCAGTTTATAACTTTTATGCAATGTGGGGTTTTTTTGGCTGATATTCTGTCTCTCTTCATTAAAATGACACTAACAAAAAAATAAGAGACTGTTCTTTTAAAGTGAGAAAACTCACAAATTCAGCAGGGGATCAAATAATTATTTCCCCCATTGTATATATCAAAGAATGAAGGTGGCACTAATGATTTCCTTTCTTCCACAATTAAAGAATACTGTCTGAAGTGGATAGTTTATATCATATCATCGGGAGTGTCTCAGAGATTAAAAGGAACCCTGACAGTGAATACACATATTATTGTTACATTGATGCTATGATCAGATATTAGAACAAAAACTTTAGATGTTTTGGCTTTTATTAAATTTGAAAGTATCTTTTATTTAGAAGGCTGCCACTGTCTTGATCTGGGTCTGACATTTGATGGGGAGGAAAATATACCAGATGCAAGTTTGTTATTAGCTTTTGTTGTCCTTTCAGAAATTCCATTTGTGTTTGTGGCAACTGTCAGATACATAAAACTACAACAAAGAAGAGTTACACGAGTGGGAAACAACTGGAGCCCCATCTGAAACCCCACAACCCACGTCACAACCTACATTGAAGCCACCTCCCTAGAATTGTAGAAGAGGAAGAAGTGGAAAAACTGGAGGGACAAATATGTTTGTGCCTCAAAAAACTGACCACAACAAAGAGCGGGGACCCAGGAGGGAAAAAGACCGAGCATATAACTTGTTTCTATCGGTTGGCAGGGCTTATAAAACACCAGGACACAACCACACGGTGATCAACACCAGCACAGGCACAAATGCCAGTAACGCAGGTTACATCATAGGCTCTACAAAGATTCACTGCAGAAGTCTCAATCGGGCTTTGCAGTTCCAAACATTAAGAACAAAGTGCTGCATAAAAACAGCAACAACGTATCCAAGAAGCAAAGCACAACAATGCACACGATTTGATCAGCAGGGTTAAACTAGAAGAGGTAAAAGCTCACAAGAACCTTTGCAAAAGTAGTATCTGCACCTCTGTCCGGATACTAGGAACATGTATCTAGCCTGCTGCTAGCCAATGTAATGTTCACACCTCACCATGGGCCATATTTACAAGCTCATGGTAGTACTACTAACCAAAACACTAACGGATAAAAGCACTAAAGGTTTTAACAGTCAGCTGATTTCAACTGCTGATTATGTGTTTAGATAGTTTAGCTCTTCCTGGTCTTTCTCCTGAAAATCTCCCATACACAAGCTTGTGCATGCAAGTGTTTATCAAAGAAATGATATTATGTAATTTAGTCACCAATTAGATGCTAGTATTGATGATTTAATAGAGTTAGTTTTGTATCAAAGCAACCCTGATTCCACGGTTATGGTTAACACTGCTCGCCCAAACTGTGACATCAATAAAGCTCCATAATAATTTATACTTGTGCTTGAGTCAGGTCTTCACCTACATCATAGATGTAGCTGATCAGAAAAACTGCTTTCCTGCTGGAATAAGAAAAGAAGAAGTTTAAACAGGGAATAAAGTTTTCTGAAGAATGTCTCATCTTTTTCAAAAATGTTGCAGCAATACCCCCATCTGAGTATCCTAACTGCACAGAAGGCTCCTATATTAATATATCATAGAAACACCCATAACGTCTGATCTGCTTTCACATGTGTGCCGCTACACTGACTATGCTGCAGAAATTGGGGGCACGTGTCTTGCCAAAATCAACCCGTGAGCCAGCAATCACTTCTGACACATCCTGCCATTGTTGGACAACAATGGGGAGCGCCAACTGGTGTTAGAAGCATGTGTCACCTAACATCGTCTCTGCTCCGTCTGCTTTGCAACTCCGTGGAGAGACGTTATAGTAGCAGAGATACGTCATTGTAACATACAGAACATATAGCATGTCCTGTACTTTGGTAGAATAGATCAAATCTGACTACAGCATGGACTTGTGCTTATAGTCAGCCCGAGCCCCCCTATTGTTAACAGCTATGCATCAAGACCTATAAATTCTTTATTATTTATTGAGCCTGTATATTTATTCTGGTGCAGAGCTAGCGAGGGGATTTAAACCATTAAACATAGGTGCTTTTCTGGTTTTCGCTCAACATAGCTGGAAAAAAAAGAAAAAAAAAGCTAAAAGCAGAAGCTGACCCGCAGCAATAAACCGCTGCTGCTGCGGCTGCTGCTTCAATAGCTTTGCTGAGGAATCATTTTGAATGCATCGTTACGAAGCTCAAAACATACACAGCCTACTGTAGCGCTCACTGCTCCGAGTAAATCAAACCTCCCACATGGAAGGCAGCAGCTCCTTCCTCACATTAAACAAGCCTAGCTTTCTAACAACCACTGTGTGCCCAGACACACAACTGACAAGATACAGTTGGAAGCTGTCAGTGGTAAAAAAAAAAAGTACACAACCTTAATTCTGTGTATGCGCAGTAATGCATTGCCAGAGATACCAAATGCTGGCTACACTCTTGTCGACACCATGATGGCGTTTATCCAGCTACAAACATTTTTTTATTTTTTTTTACTATCACAAAAATGTCATCAGAACAATTTACTGCTTCTCTCAAATGGAAACATCTTGTGAAGTAAATGTGATGTACTTGTTTTTATAAAACTGCACATGATACACTCGACACACTTTACAGGGTACACAAGTTGAGGAAAGAGATGACATTTTTTTTTTTTTGTTGGGGCGGCAAGAAGCAAAGAGGTACAGTGCCTTGTGAAAGTATTCGGCCCCCTTGAACTTTTCAGCCTTTTTGCCACATTTCAGGCTTCAAACATAAAGATTGATGTTGTTTGGTGGTCACTACAACCCCAGCAACAACAGCAAAAACTGTGGAATTCACATGAGTCCTCTTTGCAGCCTATAGTGATACATTATTGCTGTACTATAAAGGCTAATTTCCATTTAAAGCAGGATTTTCAGAAACACTGAAAGATAATTAAAAGAAATCATCGGAAGACATTTTTTATCACATATGGAAGTGGGTCAGTACAGTCGGAAAGCTGAAGTGGCCCAGAACTATCCGGAACAGAATTCCAACACCGTCATTTAACGAGTAATTAAATGTGATGGGCACTTTAATACTTAATGACAGCAAGCAAGTTTATTCTTCGTGGGCTGCAGTCCGGCTTTGTTTCCAGCTGATGCCATGAAGTTCCTCACTCATCAAATCTGAAAGTGATGTCACCCCACGGTTCCCTGCTGCACGCTCTACATCCTTTTTTCCCCCCCTCTCATCCCTGTCAGGTGGGGGAGGGGAGTGAGCATAAATTTAATTACTTTTTCTTCAGTGGCGAAGAAAAAAAATGCTCAGCAAACACGCAAGATGTTTCTGTGCAAGTTGGCCAACTGCCTTGCTGGACTGAAGGTGCAGTTGCTGCATTTGAAGTTATCACACATAATTTTTTTTCCCCCCCTCACTCTCAGAGATGGAGAAAGATGCGAGAACGAGAGGGCACTAGAGGAAAGCGAGAGACGATTTCAGAGGTGAGGACTTCTCAGCGGGTGACACGTGAAAAACTGGAAATTTAAAGCTAACACGTAAAGTCTTCATTTTATTTCATCAGACACAGATCTGCACACGATGAGTCGGAGGAACAACAACGAATGTTCGACAAATACAACAAGTATTTGATATTTTTCAACGGTTATGCCAGAATACAAAAATAATAATAAGGATGGTGGGCCATTCGCAGTGTTGTGGCAATGTTTGAAACAGTGACGTCATCTCAGTTTAGGTCAAATGTCCCCCCCCATGCTACACTCTTACCCAAAAACTTGAGTTCCCGGATCGTCCAAATCCCACTTTAATCCCTGAATACAGTACATTAAAATCGCAGCTGGGCAATAGTACAGAAGTGTGTTGCAATATTTTGGACTTTTCTTCTTACTGTGTTGCACCGTCACATCCACGTTTTTTCTGACAGTCTGCAGAAAGCATTTTTATTATCAGAGTTTCTCTAGTAAAGTTTAAAAAAAAAAAATGGAAATGATGTCACATTCTGTGACATCATGTTGAATGAATGGTAGTTACGGAGCCACGGTGTTTCACATCGGAAGGAGGTCAGGGCGGATAGATAGATCAACAGAGCTTTTAACCATCATCGTGTCATATCCTTAACCTATATTTCCTTCGCTGATACCTCTTCAGCACAGGGTTTCCTGCATGTGAATGGATATAATAATTTTTCACCTCGGAGAATCACGTCGCACAGCTTCCTTCAGCACGTGACACAGGCCGGGTGTAACCTGAAAACCGTGCCACAAAGCTGTACGCCTACTCTAAACCTACTCAACATTTCTTCTGCTGGAGCCGCGAGAGGGAAAAATGCTTCCCTCATCAAATTATGAGTGACTATTTCCTGCACATTGAACTAATTAAATGAAGCGCTTACAAGATGAGTTTATGTAATCTAGATGTTAGAACACGGAAGTGTCGGAATCGAGGGGGGCTCACTTCTCACGCTGATTTCAAGCTGAAGGAGTGATTTCGCTCAAAACTCTAATCCAATTCTTCCAGCTCTTTTCTCAGGACTTGAAAGACAATCCATCTGTTCCTCCTGGCCACCGTTCAATCACACCACCTTCTGTTGTGTGGGCCGGAGGTGAGTTAAATGTTTCTAGCACTTCGCTGACAGCCGGGGGAGTCAGGGACACAGTGGCATCTCTCTGCTATAAAGATCATGGCTGGAGTCCTAATTCATCACCCCAGGCATCATCATGTGGCATTACAATATGCTAATGCAGCGACGCCGTGCCCTCGCTGTCACCTCATTCTCTCTTTCATCTTTTTTCTCTCCTCCTTCTCCGCCTGGGGGCTGAGCCACCCCCACCCCAAATCCCATTCTGCGATGTGCACCTTGCTGCCAGTGTGCGGAGGGGGCTTAAAAGTGATGTCAGAGCTGGTGTTGGAATTAGGTGACTGCTGTGTGTAGTTGTCTGACTGCAAATGACGAACATGTAATTAGCCTCTGGTGTCAGGGTTACAACTGGATCCCATTTAATAAACACAGCCCCCCCCACCCCCACCCCGCCCCCAAACTGGAAAAATCAGCTCACATGCTTTCAGATAGAATAAAAATATAATAAATAATTTCTCAACAGGTATTTTCTGGTTTAAGTGTGTGCAGGCGGGTTCGAGCAGAGATGCATTAGCCCTGCTAACACTGTCAAGACCTGGAAGTCACCATTTGGGTGTCATATGGTTTCAAACATGTTTAAATGTGTTTTCTTTTTGTTGTGCGTAAAGTCATTCTTACCCCATGTGACGGATACGCTAGCCACCCCCAGTCTCCTGTAATAGTCGTCGTGTCCAGTAGATTCACTGCAGAAGAGAAAGAAGAGAACAACGCACCAGAGGAGGTGAGTGCTGAACTTTAAATGATTGTTTTTCCTCATCCTGCCCCATCCATCCTGTCCTTCATAACCATCCTCTGTGTGCACTGGCACCCGACACGGTACCGCACATACACACATGCAGCTGTCTGACAGGTGTGACTGATGAGCCGGGACGGTCGTCACGGCAACTCTAAGCCGGGTGCCACATCCGTGATGTCACCTTGACCTGTTTCACCCATCGTGGCACCTCAGAGCTGAAACCTCGGTGGTATAAGCTCAGAATAGACCAGGACACGAAACACTGTTAAATGTGTGGCGTGAAACAGATTACCTGTCCGGCATTAACGGGTCTGTTTATACGGATGAAAACCACCAATCAGAGTGCTCCTTTTCAAATGCGTTTCAGGTGACGAAACAAGTGGCGTATGAGATGAAAACACCAAACACCAGCACGTAACTAAGATAAGTCCACAAAGGGCAAACATGCGGAAGTTAACACGAGGCTGCAAAAACATCACGACAAAGTGTCACTCCACTCCGTTTTCTCCCACAGTCCCAAGTACATGCATGTTGGGTTAACTAACTTTAAATGGGGCTGCAGGTGTGGATGTGAGGTACACAAATGCATGGGATAAAAAAAAAAAAAAAAAAGCTGTGAATTTTAGAAAATAACTAATTATGTCATTAATTATATTATCCGCGTTAATTTTT
>VUQK01038639.1:0-14547 GCA_015106715.1 Bujurquina vittata | reverse complement strand
GAAATCACACATGCCGGGAGCGAGGGCGGAGGAGATATATGAGTGCGGAGAGGAGAAACACCTGGGAGTCCTGCCACACACACACACACACACACACACACACACACACACACACACACACACAGATCCAAGCTCATTAAAATGGCTCCCCATAGCTCCCTGCTCTCACAGTAAGTCTTTGAAAAGCCTTGTTGTTATATACAGTATATGCATCCACCATAATGAGCAAATTCACTAACAACTCTATTGCGGGAGTCCCCTGTGTGTGTGTGTGTGTGTGTGTGTGTGTGTGACAACACCTCATGACGCGAATCTTAATAAGTCCACCTGGGTTTACCTGGGGGGTCTGTGGGCAGCAGTTGGCGGTAAAACCGTAAGGTGTGTGTCTGTGTATATGTGTGTGTGTGTGTGTGTGAGAGAGAGAGAGAGCAGATGGTGGGGGTCAGCGCGTGCTTACTGTTATGGGGCTTGTTGGTGTGTGTTGGCTAAATATAGCGCAGTAGTGACAGAGCGGCTCAGAGCACAGTCACTGACTCTGTGGCTGCTCTCACTTTAATTCGTTGATCGGTTCAGCTCCTTTGTCTCCACCTCAGTGTAACCCAGTGGCTTTAAAGTAACAGAGGTCAAGTCAGGTAAATTAGTTTCAGCTTTAGATGAAGTAGCCACAGAATGACACTAAAAGCACAACGAATGTTGCCAGTGCAGCAGAGCACCACGTTTACTTCAGCTGATGGAAGAAGAGGCTTATCTTATTTACTATTAGCACACAAAGCCTTTAGTTTTGATGTATGTCATCAAATTTTTTACTGAATTTACAGAAATAATTTAGACTCTTCCGCGATGATTGGCTCTTGATGAAATCAGAATGGTATAAATTTTGCAGCATGGTGGCTCAGCGGTTAGCGCTGCTGGCTCACAACAAGAGGGTCCCGGGCCCGAAGCCTGATATTCTCTTCTATGCATGGTCTCCCCGTGCTTGCATGAGTTTTCTCCGGGAGCTCCAGTTTTTCCTGCCACTGAAAAACAAACAAACTTAACGCTTTGTCAGCCTAGAACACTCCAGCAAAAGAGATTCTTAGTCCAAAGAGTTTTATTTCCTGGTTAAATAAAGGCTTTTAAGAATAAATCCACAGTATGCGGATGCAATGCCGAAAAATAATAAACATCGTTTCAAAAAGTATTTCCGCTCAAAAATGTTTTCTTTACAACAAACATTGTCGCTTGCTATTCACACATAATGTGTAAATGAATGTCGACATTTCCTGCACATAACCAGAGCTTATCTGACCTCTTTTCTATTTTCTATTCATGTGACTGAATTTTATACTTTTTAGTCTTCATCTTCAAATGATATATTTCTGTAGTTGACGCGTTTAATGAGAGTGTTGAGCGCGAAAGCAAAGCTGTACGTTTACTGGTCCAATCGTGGCCGTGAGCAGTAGGCAGTCATAAATGGAAGAGTGGGAAATTAGCGTCTTCCCAAGGGTGTCTGGGCTCAGGCCTTAGAGACAGGGTGAGGAAGTCATTCACTGAGGCAGGCTCAGAGCAGAGCCGCTGCTGCTCTGCATCAAAAGGAGGTAGAGGAAGCGGCTACGGCGTACTGTTTCAGGCTTGTCCAACCACAAGGAAAATTACGATATAAAAATATTAATATAGATTTTAGCATGGGCCCGAAACAAATTGGTAAGACAAAAGTTTTTTTGGCATTTGCTGAAACAACTGACGCTGCAATACAGCAAAAGTCTATTTCTATCTCTACAGGTACAAGCTAGTTAAATGTACAGCTTAGGGCTAATTACTGTGCCCCAAGGTAAACATTAGTACACCAACAAAATGTCTATAGACTAAAATGTCTATAAATATGTACACGGATATATGTGTTCCATGATATGTGTACAGTTATGTAGAGTTTCAAAGTAATTTCTAGAGTGAGCATGGGGGTGGGGAGTGAGTGTGCAAGGCGCTCAGTTTTTCTCCAGCCTGATGGCTTGTGGGTAGAAAGTGTAGCTGGAGAGGCTTGGGCCAGAGAAGATCTGCTGTGTTGTCCTCCTACAGCACTGTTTGTAGAGGCTCTGGAAAGCTGGTGGTGATGGGCTGCGCCAATCTGCCCGCCCTCTGCAAAGCTGCCACACCAGCTCATAATAGAGTGCATTCCGGAGTCCATGTTAGACCACCGTAGGAAGAAGAGCCGCTGTTTTCCTGTATTTGTGATTTCACTTGTGTGAAAATGTGACATTGAAGAACAGCAGGCCATTGACTGGCCAGGGAGTGTCGTTGCTAGCTGAGTCATGAGAGCGACTGCTTCACCAGAATCAAACATGCCATTTTTAAAACCTGACAGCGAGGGAAATGGAGCCACACAAACAGCACCATGGTCCAATGGCGAGGTGCAGATGTTTCTGTGCTTGGTGGCAGACGATAAAATGAAAACGTGTATCAGGAGGTCTCTGAGCTAATGGCCGTGCTTGAGTCACATACAGATTACTTCAATTGATATATTGACTCCACCCACATTAAGGTGCTACGCAACAGTAATGGAAATTAAACCGTGTCACGTCGAGTCGAGCATTTTTTTTAAATGGCACAGCCTGCCTGAGTACTGCTGTAGACCGTGTCCATCCCTTTAGGACCATAGTGCACCATCATCTGATGGCTGCTTCCAGCTGGGTAATGCACCTTCCTAATGTCATAAAGCTAATATTGCCTCAAACTGGTTTCTTGAACATGACAGCGGGTTCATTGTTCTGAATGGTCTCCACAGTCACTAGATCTCAGTCCAATAGAAATAGAACACCTTTGAGATGCGATGAAAGAGAAATCTGTTCATTTGAAAATTTGGATGTGCAGCAGGCAAATCAGCAGTAACTGTGTGATGCTGTGATGCCAATACTGCATTACACAGTGGACCAATAGATCAAAATCTCAGAGAAATGGCCTGCTGGAGGTCATTTTGTTCCTCCATGCACAAAGGAGCAGATGCCGGTTCTGCTGATGGGTTAAGGCCCTGTCCAGCTCTCCTAGAGTTGCTTTTTCCCAAGCGCTTGAGATTGCCCGTCTCTTGGAGTCTCTTCAATGCTCTTAAAACTGTAAGAGTGAAAGCAGTATTTTTATTACAGAAAAAAAGTGATGGTACACACAGCTCCTCTAATCCCAGACTTTTATTTGTCTATGTTGCAGACGTCTCTGGGTGTTATGTAAACACCAGTTTTTAATTTAAGAATTTTTGGCACAGGATTAAAGGCAGCACACATTGTCGCTACAGAAAAGTATTTAAATCGAGTCGAGGTGGACCCTGACTCCACAATATCCTTAGACAGAAGTAACCACACTAGATGTTTGCAAGCACGCAGCTGAATCCGCCGAGACTTTCATCTCATCTAATCTTCCTCTCATCTGGATAGCTTGTTTGATCACGCTCAGCACCAGTGAGACTCTGCTACCCTGCAGTCCACTCCAATGTCCTGACACATTCAGCTTCTTTTGAGATAATCGTTTTCAATTCCCCTCTCCCCTCTATAGCAACAGCAAGTATCTCGATCACCTGCAAAGACACCGTTTCCTTTTTTTTTTGCATCTCTTAGACTGTTTTGCTTGTCATCCCCCCAATTCTCTGCTTCCAACTCCAACACAGAGGTCAGTGAACTCTTATCAGAGTGCTGTGGCTTACACAGCTGAAGGGCAAAGGTGCTGCACTTAACAGGTAGGCTCCAAGAGGCAAATTTTGTAAGGTTGAGTCATATAATATGCTGGGAAAAAAATGATTCTGCATATGATACACTCAGTCCAAGATAAGAAATGGAAAGAAGTGTAAACAAAATAAAAATGTTTTACTTAATGGTACAAGATTTTTAAACAGTTCATTTTACCAGTCTGCTCCAGTAACACATACTGCATGTCAGTGCGGTTATTTCACTTCCTTCACATGATTTATGTCATATGTATGAGGTGTCATCTTCCGCAAATGGGCCTATAAAAATCACAAAATACAGCAATTTAAATTTGATCTCATCTTCCAGGTCCACCTCTCAATCAAGGGGCAACCTTAGCCAACTGTCTCTCACAGCCAACTTTCATACAGAGGCATTTGGCTCAACTTACTTTGGTAATTCATTTTTAAACAAATAGTTTTTTGGTACACTTCAAATAACACAGAGGCAAATCGGCAATCCTTTATAATCACAGTAGGCCATGTTTATAGACTACACAAAATCGCAGCTGAAGTTAAAGGTTCGAGCTTGAGGATGGCTTGAGAATGATTAACTGCCAACATCTACAGCTGGATTAAAAAAATATATATATATATATTTTAAAAATGAAGGTGCATTAACACAACAGCTGGTTAAACTTTGTAGATTTAGTGAAGAAGCGATTTCTCAGAAATGCTCATTTGAATATATTAGTGGAGCCTGCACCTGTTTAACTTGCCTGTTTCAGTAAACCAGACAGGACAGGAGTTTTCCTCTCCATCATTGAAGCTTTTACTGGTAAAGCAAATTATTAAAGGTTTTGTATATCACAAGTTGGCCTCTCAGCTTTGCAAGCTGCAGCCATTGTTAATGGGACACGAACATGCCCATTGGAACGTCTATCCCAAACGGATTTTAGTGGCTCCATTTTCAGGCGGCGTTAATTCTACTTCCAGAGACAATAGCCACCTGTAGCCACAAGAGGGCAGTGATGTAAAGGATGGATGCAAACAGGCATGAGAGAAGCTTTATGACAGGATGCTGTTTACGATGAAAGGAGAGAGATCGCTTTACTTCAAAATGTTTTACTTGATGTCTATTAGAGAAGCCCTCCTTGCCCTGACAGATTGCCACTGCCTTAAAGCTAGCCTTATGAGCTGCCAAATGACCCCCTTTTAATTTCAAAGAAACATAAGAAGACTACTTCCCAAAACCTGACGTGCAAAGATTCATTCGCTCCAAAATCGTGTCCTCAGTCATGCTGCTGTGATTGCCGCAAATCCATTGCTTGGTTGGTCCTGGAATAACTTATCATTGATGTGATTCATTATCAAACTATATTTACTTATATTTGTTAAATTAAGTCACTAGAACTCAGCTAAGTGGGCACAGTGATAGTACTCATTAGCGGTCCCGTCGTTTTGCAGTTGTGGATCTGTGATGTGTGCTGGATCTCCGTAGAATTATGAGTGTAGAAGAAGTTGTAGAACTGCATTTTCATTGTGCTGTGTGCCAGCATAGGATGGAATGCTGGCGTGCACCACAATTTAGGTAATTTCCACAAAAGCTCTCCTTCAGATGCCTTAGAAAAGCACCCCGTGGGGCAGATTTGCAGTACACAACCCTGTGAAAGTTGTAAGAAAAAGAAAAAAAGCACACCTGACAAATCCTAATATGTTTCATATTTTTGATTCTTCAAAGTAGCCACTGTTTGCCTTAATGGCAGGTCAACACATTATTGCCATTATGTTTACCATCTGCAGTGATTTTCAGTTACGGGTGAGCTTTGCAAAACTTCAACATTTCTAGCCTCAGTGTGTTTAATATGATCACTGGTGTCATGGCAAGGCAGTGTTAGTACACAGCAAATAGCTCTGTATTACTGTAGTATTCAGGTGAATCAGTCTGGAAAATGTTGTGTCTTTGCTGAAGTCTCTGTATATACAGTCAAACTATAATGAAACTGGCTTACATGACAGACATACCTAATTTGAGCACAGTTATACATAGTATACTGTTTGCTACGCATGAAAATACAGCTGGCTTGCAACTTGTTGAGCCTCTGACCACATACTGTATGAACTATACTTTTTACAACATGCCTCATTCACCCATTCAAACATGCATTTTTTTTTACACCTAAGTGCTTTCTAGCTAACATTCACACTCCAATGAACACATCAGAGAGCAACCTGGAGTTCAATATCTTCCCTAAGCATACTTTGGCATGCAGACTGGAGCAGCCAGGAATCAAACCATCGACCTTTCGAATAGTAGACCTGCTCTTCCTCCTGAGCTACAGCCAGCCCAACTGTCCCAGTAATCTCCTAACGTAGACGCGAAGTGGCTCAGTTACTCAGACTCAGTCAATAGACGCCGACAGTAACAGAAGCCTGCTTATTTCATTGTGTTTCAGGTGACAGCAGCACACTCAAAATATATCGATGCTGATTCTTAGTTAAAGTAGCATATTTAGAGTTTGAGTCATGTTTATGACATGTTTAATGTAACCAAGTAAGAAAGATAACTCGAGCTAGCTGCTAACATGGGCATGCCGGCTTCCTGATGTTACTCGTGATCCTGATTTTAAAAAATGCCGCTCTTAGCTGGCCAGTGATGTCACAGATCAGAAAAGGTGAAGTCCACAAAGTGCAAATGTCCATCAAAGCAAAGAAACTTGAATCCCAGAAGATATGAATGATGAAGACGTGAGTGGGGTTCCACAGAAACTCTGATGTGACGGATGAAGGGAGGCCACACACACACACACAGAGAGAGAGAGAGAGAGTACAGAGCACATAAACTCATCAGAGACTGGAAACACCTTGGGAACTTGAAACAGTGGAAACCAATCTAATCTAATCTCAAAACTCAAGGCAAGGAACAAGACAACTGATTATCAAAATAAAACAGGAAGTAACATAACGCTGACTTAAACTGTGGTGTTGTAGTACGATGCCAATGTTGCAACAAGTCAGTTTGGGGAACGTCAGTTCACAACAAGCGTGATTTCAAGGCTAATATGACATTAGATCATACAATATTAGATACTCGAATATTGGAGAGAACCCCAGACATCCCACAATCTGCTATGAGCAGCACTTGGCAATAGTGAAAAGGAAGAAGTTAGAGAGAGGGCAAAAAGTGTTCCCTGCATTGTGGGAAGCAGTTCTGGGTCATGTGAGCCAGCCCACACAAGCCCATTTTAAAATTCCCCGAATTTACTGAGGTTAAGCAAAAGCACAAAGGTTCATTTAAAAACGAACCATTAGCTACAGGTATGTGACAGGACGTGACCTCTGATGTACTGCATTAAAAGGTCATCACCTGACCTCTACACCTGCAACATACATCTATGGATGTAAATTGGTAAGTATGCAGTAGTTTGCTAAAAATGTCAATTTTAAGCATCCCTGGCTGAATAATTTAAATAGCCCAGTAATTTTAAGATATTGTTTGCAGTGGTTTGCTTTGCTTCACTTCATTACCCTAATGCAGGGCTTTTCAAACTGCGAGTGTCCCCAGAGAGGTGGACATGCTGTGTGAGGTGAAATTATACTTGTTCTTAGTAACACGATTCTGTTATGTTATGAACATAAAAGCCACACACTTAGAAGAATTATGACTTACAATTATAATTATCTCAGGCTCATAAATCACCGAAAAAAAAAATCTATCTAAAGTGAGGATTCTGCCCATTTCGTCAAATTCAGAGCCCATCCCGAATGTCATAGGGCAAAACAATTTTTCCGCACATTAAAATAAAACACTCCTGTTCTTAAAATTTACGACGTAATGTCATGCTGTTATTTGATCGTGTGTTACCAGTGCTGGGATCATTATTCAAAGCAGTCACATTGCTCATTATTTTAAAAAAAAAAACATAGTCATTACGTTGATGATTTTTTTTTCTAATCATCCATCATAGACATAATTGAAGGAACCTTGTAACACAAATAACATAATTGTAAGTGCAATGTGATTAGTGAACTTAAAGCAATGATGTGCCCCCCTCTTTTCTGTGTTCAGGCAAAGACTACAAGTGACCCAGATTGTACATCCAGAAGAAAGTGCTTTAGAAATGTCTGTGCGGAGATACTGAGCTGGCCAACAAAGCCTTTCGCCAGCTTTCATTAGAGGTAATGCTAATCACAAAACTCATTGTCGGATTTAAATTGTCTCTACAAATTTGCTTCCTACAAATCTTTTTATGGGCAGCTACTGCAACTCCATGTAACCCTGCAGCACCCAGAAAAGCATTCAGGTCCGCTGGATCTAACGAGCCAACATTGCAGCTACAACTGTTCTGCAGTCTTCTTCTGCTAATCTGCGACGCTTCCTTTGAGCAGCGAAACAGAATCCAGCTGTCAGACGTGTCTGTCGAGCCGAGCTTGATGCGCAGTGAGAGTACGTTTCTCTGAGGTGATGTAATCTGCTCTGAAATCGGTTCAATCGGACAAGACTACAGACATCTCAGTCTAATTAGTATGTTATGCTTTGAGTAATGAGATTTGATTATTCACACTAATTTACCTGCATATGTGACTAATTGCTGCTTCACTCTTTTTGTCAGCATTTTCTTGTGGCGCTTCTACCACCTCTATGCTAAAAATAAAAACAAAAATGAAAGCATATAAAATGTTTCTTTTTTAAGCATTTTTTTAAGCCTCGTGATACAATTTATTTATTTATGGCCTCATTTTGGGTTTTCCAATCCAAATATGAGATACATTTGGATATATACATATGAGTGAAGAAGGTCTATTTCATGAGTAGCTCGTGTACGTTTTACTGGTATTATGAAAGGAAACCTTTTACTATTGGTATGATATATGAGATATTTGGTGTGCTTAAAAATGCGCTGCTGCTGACTGCACAATGTAAGAGATTTTACATTCATTAGTTTTAAATAAATTCACTAAATAAATGCGCAAGAAAATTAAGGAAAAAATATATATATATCATCTGCCTCCATCTCGCCCCACCTCTAACACCCTGTCCTGTCACACCAAACCTCTGTATGTCCTCCTTCACCATGAGTCTTCTATTCATTTGTCCAATGAAGAACTCCAAAAAAAAAAAACCTGGCTACTGGGTGATATTTTAGTTAACATGCAGGTTAATCCTTAAATGATGACATGCATGTGTTACGTGTGTTTACAGCAAAACGTATCAATACTGTAATCCAGCACAGTGTGTTACAGTGACCTCAGTGAGAACACTGAAGGTTCAAATTAAAAAAAAGCTGCCCAGTTGAAGGACAGGGAGCTGTCAAGGTGACAGAAAGTTATTTCATCTTTTTTCCAGACTCCTTTTCAATGATTCAAAACTATTCAGAGAGCACATCGAAATCCCAACATCTCACTCTGTGGAGCTTCTTATTCAGCTGAGTGACACACAAAAGATTGCAAAAGATTAACATTTATCTTGTGTACCATCAATATATAGCTAGAACAGCATGCTAAGATTTTTTTTTTCTTCATAGCATAATTATAAGTCATCAGTAATCAGATTGCTGGCATGGAAAAAAAATCATTGAGGGTGATCAAATATATGTGATGCAAACCTGCTCAAGACAATATTCATCCTTTCATATTGTATTCCTACAGTATTGTAATGATTCAATAATCACAACACTAAATGCCATCAAGCCAGATCGAGACTTGGTCCTCAGTGTCTTTAACAATAAATATTGTGAGGAACGAGTATTGTATCTTTTAACTGTACCCAGTTGAAGTAACTGACATAGGTCTGAAGGTGAATGACCCAAAAGGGTCTTGTAAATGAGAGTAAAGCAGTGAATATTACGGCGAGTATGTAAAGAGGGCCATTTAACCTGAGAATAAAGATGACAATGATGTGTTGAGAAAGAAGCATTTGTGACAAAGCGAATAGCAGAATGATAAATATTATCCAGTTTATGAAGAGTACCTTTACATGCATGTCTGTATACTACATCACCATAATCAAATAACGGGAGGGCAGTTTTTTCGACATTGGTACGTTTTGCGTGTTGTTTGCATGCTCTGAGTTGGTCTTGTTGTGCTAAAGCTGCTATCTGAATGTGATATAAATGACTGAGGTGCTTCAACCTTATGAATAAAAAACTACTGGAAGGTCTTTAATGGGAAACATCTTTGCAGCTCGCTGTGAAATAAATTTAGATTTAAACTAAATGTGAGAAACCTGGCAACCATAGACTGAATCATTTTAGTCTGTTAAATTTTAATGCCAATTTTAATAGCTTTCCTGAAAGTGAACAAATTCTGCTTTCTTTTATTTTGGGTCATGTATGCACAAAATGGACAAAATGTTATGTGTACTTATTATGATGCTTTCCCACTACCCATTTTAAAAGAAATCTACAGCAAGTACCCTTTTTTCTGGTGACTACATTGGTCAGCTTTATGTGCGAGTTAAATAATTAGCACAGACAGTATTTTATCATTTAAGGAACCAACTCTCACAACATGCGTAACTTTCTGCTGGTTGGGATACTCAAATACCCATCTTTAGAAAATCACTATATTTCATACCATCAAAACAGCGGTAATTAGTGTCAGCCAAAAAAATCAGCATTACTGCCCATGATTACTGAGAACTTGAAGCAGAAATAACAGGGTGCTGAGTTTTTAACAGTAATTGGTCACTTTATCTGTGTTGGGTTTTTTATTCAGAGAAGTCAGGAGCAGCAGAGACCGTGAGAGGGTCTTAACCAAGAAGAGCATCAATAATAAGGTCACACTGTGTGTGTGTGCGTATGTGTGCATGTTTGTATTAGACGTGTGTACATTGGAACTTTATTTTTTATTTGTATGCGTGTGTGTTTCTTATGTGTGCCTACATTTAAGAGTAAGCCTCAGCAGGGGTCATGGTTGTTGTTGTGTTAATGCAGTTTAGTCCTAATTAGCTGGCTGCGTGTAAGCCTCAAGTGTATTCTCACAATACACACCAATTCTTAACAGTCAGTTTCCATAAAAACATGAATTAGGCCTGAAGCAGCACGATGACCCACACTTTGTTTGTGTGTTTGTTTTTCAGCATTGCGTTCTTTCTAAACACGACATTTCTGCACAAGACTGACATCCCAAAAGACGAATAGCCAAAAGTGATGAGTTGTCTTGTATCTTGTCTTCAAGAAAGCTTGTCGTGGCTTGTTTGGAAACCCCGGGAGTTGACAGACTGACAGTGATGTCTCCACTGAGACCCTGTCAGACACTGCGGGTGTGTGTCTGCTCTGTCCTTCCCATGTGTGTGCTCGTGAGGGTCAGAGAGATAGATGTGCACGTGACACTTGGCTTGTTGCAGCTTCAATCAGGAAGAGAGAAAATATAGACAGAGAAAAGAGATCGAAGACTATGAGGACAAAATCGCCCCAAACTGGGGGATTAATTAAACAAGAAATTGTATTAAGGCCATGCGGTGAGTGGGGTTTGGCTAACTGATTCTGAAGTGGCCATAGCTGTGAATGTGAGTGTGTCAGCCCTGCAACAGGGCGGGCAGTGCAGGTGGTAAGCAAAGATTGTGCTGGTGTGGTCAAAAATAATGAGCATAATAATCTGAATGTGAATATGGCGTTTAAAAGTACAATCCCACAGCTATTAAAAGCCACTGTTTAAGTATAAAGAGCTACAGACTGCCAAAAATCGCTTCTAAGATGTTTTATATCCATCTCTGAGAGTGAACCCGTCACCATCCATAGCTCATTGTTTTCTGCCAAAGCTCCATGATAGCAGCGAATTCATCCCCCCACACTTAATAGTTGTTCCCTCCTGCTTGTGCAGCCTGATTGCTGACTAAAATAGTTTGGCTTTTTACTGACTAAAATTAATCTGCATTTTTTTGAAAGAAAATTTGAATGAACATCATGAGCCAAAATGAACCGTGATTTCCTCTTCTGTTTTCTCTCAGTCACTCCCCAACCTTCATCAACGCCACTTAACTGGCATTTATCCTTTGGCCACATCTGCGCCTCATCGTTCTCACCTCACTACTCACCTTTTCTCCATCATCTCATCAACCTGCCTGCGTAGCTGCTGCACCGCTTCTCCGCTGCCACTCAGATAAGAATCAGACTCGATCTTCCACAAGCATAAACTTTATCATTACTCTAACGAACAATCAGCATCGACCACCTTAATTACATTGAGTTGCCTGCAAAGGAATAACAATAATGAAATAAGCTTTCTGTAATTAGCCTCAGAGCTTTGTTCACTCTCTTGCAGACTTTGCAGAAATCTGCCTCCACAGTGGAGTTGGTCAGGGACGGATTAGAAAGAGTAGAGTTCACTTTCCAAAATAACAGCAACACCTGGTCTACAGTTAAAACAACCTGTTGAAAACTATTATTGTTATTTTACATTAAGTCACCTCATGAGCTCTACAGGTGCAGAAAAAACTCCACCATCTGTCTAAAACCCATAAGCAGCTTCACAGACAGCGGACAATAAAGGTGACTTATTGCTCTCATCTGGCAGGTAAGACTGAAAGCAGGTGTGTTTTTGCACTTTGGTCTCGATTTTTATCATTTAATCTCTTACATGTATATGTTTTTGAATTTAATTTTTTGTCCTACATGGGCCACATGAGAAATCATCAAAAATGCAAATCTGTCATGGATTGTGGATATTGAAAAATGAGGAATCTCAATAAGTGACTTGTATTGCACTGAATTGATGCAGCATATGCATACAGGCATAAATAACCCATGCAGCAGGTTGCCAGCGTGGCTGCCGAGGAGCATGGAGTTTAACAAAGTCCTTCTGGAGCCATGTCTGCTCACCTGGCTTTCATTTTCGAAACTCCTCTGGGCCGTTATTACGGAGCCCTCGTGAAAATAAACGGGTAGAGAGCCTCGACATTGCATCACTAGAATCACTGCGTCCATGGAGACACCAGTCAAATCTGATAAAAAGCTTCTCTGCACATCCCACGAGAGCACGGAACAAAAATCCTGCAAATTTATGGTATTTATGGTATGGATCCAGAAAGCCAAGAAAAGTTTTTTCCTTTGTTTTTTTTAAAACTTATTTAGCGCGGTAGGAAGCAGAGAGGTGTGCCTGCTGTTTACCATTTCAGCTGCTGATTATCTCCTTGGAGGCAGGAGCAGGACAACCACCATCTATAGCATGTGAGAACTCTCCCAGGGAGCGTCATGTCTCTTCCTTATAATAATCCAGGTTTCAACAAAACCTTACTTTCTGCTAAAGAACTCAATGGCAAATGAAAGAGTTGTCTTATATGCTATATTGCAACACTGGCTTTATTTGGGTCATGTAAGCACCATTGCTTTCTAAACACTGAATGTTCAATTTTACATTTTTTCTATCTGAGTAATTTTTTGGGGCATATGGATCCATTTTGGGACTGGTGCTGTTGTATGTATGATTCCCACCTGCCTTTATAGAAACTCTGATCTTTCGGGAAAAAAAAACTGACAGCTCAGGGTAAAATCTTACTTATGTACCTTGCTTTTACTTTCATACCCTGAGGTGCAACACAGGCACAACAAAACTGTGTAGGTCTTCCACCGACTGCCACAACAGCTGTGACCCACCACAGCCTGGAAACAGAACAGCTGAGGGTGTCTTTGGGCTCTTTGTCCTGTTCCTCACACAAGCCTGTGTAGAGCTAATATTCTCCCAAATGCCATTAAAAATAGTCAAACTGGTACCTATAAATAAATAAATAAGCAATAACATTTAGGAAATTGCAAACTGTTGCCCGTGAAACATATATCCTTGTCTCTGTGATGAAAGAAACAATAGCTCCCTCAGAAAACCTGTGTTGGCTCACCCTAACAACCAAATGTGACAAGGTGACACAAGAATAACGGAAACACTGATACACAATCTCTTGTCTGTATCCTGGAGTGTGCAGAGTGCTTTCATTATCACTATTCCTGTCTGTTTCTGCGCCCTTTGTTCTCTATAAATCACACTGTGACAAAAAAGCTGGTTTAAGGAGCACTAAAAATAAAATTGACCTACACAGTGCAATGATACGGGGACATATAATGCAGAGAAATGGAAAGGGCTATATTTTGACAGGATATTGTGCTCATGCTGCATGAAAACTATATTATATTTAAATGAAAATGCAGTGGTCCTGGCAGCAGCAGCAGCGACGTTGGAGAGAAGCAGGCAGAGGATTGTCCTTGTACTGAGAGAAACCGCAAGAATTTAAACCTGAAGTCACATGTTCAATTATTTAGCCCTTCCACTGACTCTTTAACAGGTTAGTTAGAGAGGATCAAAGCTGGGGTCAGAAGTTACACGATACATTGTAATGAAGCAAGACTTTCTTCTCTCTTAAAAATTACTTGCTACACTGTAGCAGCAGGTAGCCGGGCACCAGATGTGCTCTTGATACAATTATGAGTTTGTTTGTTTTTTCCATTTTCATTTCTTCCATTTTATTTGTTTCGACATAGTTTTTCCTCTGTGGTGCACATTTGAGATATTTTAAAACAGACAGAAACAGATTGCAGCTCTCTGTTTGTTTTAAGTGAAAGAACGAGAAGTGGTGGCCGGGCACAACAAGCCCCGCCTCCGGCAGACGTTATAGCTGATTCGAACAGTGTCAGTCTCACAAACGCTGAATTACCACAGATAACACACAGGTCCTGTTGCCCATGCCCATCATTTTCCAGGGTTTAAAAATTTGTAGTAAAATAACATTTTTTTTTTAAGGTCATTTTTTGTAAAAGCTTTGTCTCAAAACATATTTGCTTTTACAAAAAGAGCTCTATAGGTTTACAGGCTATTCTTGTTCACTTTTTATTTTATTTTATTTATTCTTGCCAGATGTGACAGGCAGGAAGGAGGAGAAGAAGAGGGGTGGACAGAGAGCAAGAGAAAAG
>VUQK01038638.1:45238-56997 GCA_015106715.1 Bujurquina vittata | reverse complement strand
AAAATAAAAAAACTATTATTTTTTATTTTTTTTTTTTTTTTTTTACATTTTTATTTGGTTATTTTAGATTTAAAAAAAAACTCTTTATGCAAAATATTTTTTCTAGTTTTATGTGGAAATTCTTGGTGGTCCAAGAACCAAATATTGACTCATAAACTGTGGACAATTGTCTCAAACTGTTGTTGTAGAGCTACCTACAGAATTGAATGCTTGTGCTTCGTATCACTCAGCTCCACAGTCACCCCAATGGACCCACGGACCAAAAGACTCCCCAAAAGCGGTGTTAAGGCCTCCATTAAGCACAAAGGCAGAGTTAATTAGGAAGCTTATTGCCTCTCCCGTGGCCATGGGGCTCCAAACACTCTCCTATGCACCCTGCTGAGGGAATGTAGATGCACAGTGATGCACTGTAATTAACAATACTTACCAAATCCACAGCAGTCATTTTCTGATTGGCAGTAGCTGTGAGAGCATTAGAATTAAGCAAATGAAAGACAATTATTTTTATGTGTTTTGAATTCAGTCGCAGTCTCTCAGGGCATCTTATTTTTCAGGACAAAAGCAACAATAACAGCAATAATGCTTTGGCCCTTCAGTGGCTCCCACATATTTTGACTACTTGTATTTTTAGTGCTCATTTGTGTTGCCGACATAGTCTAAGTTCTCTGCTTTGAGACTGCAGCGGCAGCACAAACTGAGGCTCTTGGATATGAAGAGAAAGCGGGGATGTGATGAAGAGTGCAGTTTTTGTATTTGGATGATGACAAATGGAGGGGATCGTGTGTGATTATGTTCGACCTGTAGAGGCAAGGGTGAGACCTCCTCATCCCAGCTGTCTGTTATCACATGAGAAAAATTATGTCTGCAGATAAGCACAAGGGCCAGTCCACATTAGGTGAGAAGTTCATTTCCATATTTCATGTTCTAAGACCCCATCAATCAAGGGTCTCTACCTGGCTAAATGATATATGCTGTGAATTGTCTTCAGGCCAGGCTCGAAAGATGAACGATGTTCTCATCTCACACCTTACACCATTAGTGGACAGCTTCTGTCCATTTGCTGGCATTGTATTCCATAAATAGATATACAGTAGAGAACATAGAATAGACCTGAAAAAGACACACAACTGTTGTTAACAGCAAGAAAGACAGCAGAACAGAGAACAAAAAAAAAAGATAAGAGAGGAGGGGTTGAGTATGTCCACAGGTAGGTTATTCTCTCTGTAAACATATGTATCCATTTGTCCCGTGGGTGCGTCCCCTCGGCGTCCCGTCAGCACTGGCTGGGTCACACCTCCATTAGAGGCTTTGTCACAGTGATTAATAGCTCTTTCTATCATCTTTAATTCACTCCCTGATGATGGCGGCCCTGCTCGCTGCTTGGGGTAATCATGTGATGTATGAGTTCGCCCAACACATTGTGGCAGAGGTGAAAATCATTCCACCCATGCAGATAGCAGGGCTGGGAACGAATGTTTTCCCTCTTAATAAAAATTAATGAATTTGGCATCAAGCTCAACCATTTGAATACATGATGTATAAGCATGTGTGTGCATATCTGTGTTTATTCAATATGTCAAGATGTGCTTTCCTGTACTAACGGCTGATTCTGATGTGGAGATAATTCTGTTTCCCTCACTGTTTCACTCTTTGTCTTTTGGATACATAAACATCAAAGTTTTTCAGCAGTTCCCCTTTTTTCCCCCTTGCTTTCTGATAGTATCTGGATGTGCCATCTGTGTTATTAATGGAGTTGAAGTCATGAGCATGCTCTCAGACGGAGTTCCCCTTCTCAGGCCAGAATTCCTTTAGAGCGCCCTCTTTGATGAAGGGCGTCAGCTTGCGATGGTGAAGTAATGTCCATTACCGAACAAACAAACAAGACTCTTTGCTGTATGTAGGCAGAGGATTAGAAATCCATGCTCACGTGCACACACACAGACACACAAACATGCGCGCGTTCAGATCTGACTCCAGTGTCACTGCTGTCCGCACACCTAAGCAAAGCCTCAGTCTTTGAATTATCATTCATCTCCACATGAAACCACAATTTTCAAAACTCTGCACATAGCATATTTGTTTTCAGTGAAAGTTTACTTTACAGAAACATATATGTTTATGAGCTGAAATGCTCTCATGGAGTCCAGTGGACCAGAAGAATTTCTGGCCTAAGTCAAATATAAACTTGGAGACCAGCATGAGAGGAAAAATGTCAAAGGAGAAACAGCAATGGTGGGATACAGTTACCTTTAAGAGCTCTTGTCCCTCTACCATGTGGCAAACTTCACATCCAGGCCTCAAACCACGTTACACAGTCTCTGTGCTGAAAATCATTATGTTAACTCCCACAGCCACATTGGGTTTCATGCCCGGCCCGGCTCAGTTGAGTCTTAAAAAGACTTCTGCCTTAAATTCACTGGGCCCACACAGTGTGCATGTCAAACACAATAGTTGCACACAGTGGAGATACTGTGATCAGGTATTGCTGCAGGGAATGACTATCAGAACTGCTTTAGTTGTAAGTATGCCTTCACGAAGCACAAACGCACAGGTGCACATACTGGATTACACAGAAAATAATAATGTGACAGAGAGCTGATTCAGCAAAATATGTTCATGCACAGTTGTTTTTTTTTTCTCGTTCCTTTTTTTTTTGCCACGGCAAACACACATTTTGACAGGAATTATGGTTCTTTACTGACAGAGGAAAATACCTTACATACTACGTATTTGACAGTTTTGCACCCCTCTTCGCCTCGCTCTGCTCTGACCTTGACAAAAATAGAAACTGTGCGTATTTCTCAGATGAGTAGTTCAGCGTTCTTGGCTTCTCCTGTGCTTCGAGTAATGTAGCAGCGCTAAGGTGGAAACAGACAAATAATAAAGTGCACTGGTTCCGTTCAAATCTTAAGTTAATCTCTCAGGTTAGTTCACGACCACCTGTGGCCAATCACAATGCTCCATTTATTCAATCAGACACATGGTTAATTCATGGCCAGTGAGCAAGAAGTGCGTGTGTGTATCTGGGTGGATCAAAGGTTCTGTGGCTGACAGCGCCGAGGTACAGTGTCACACAGGAAGTCCTTCAGGAATGTTCCTCATCCCAGGGATGGGTTGTTGAGCCTCATTAGCGGAGCCCCTTCTCCCTGTGACCTGTCAGTGTGTGTTAGGCACAGCCCACCACAGAACAGCAGTTTCATGTGGATCGTTTCCGGCTTTTAGTGTCTTTCTATCCCACCTTGTAACACCTGGCCGACGGCCCCGTTGTGCTAGCTGGGCTTCTTCATTCTTCATTACTTTGATGTCCTGATTTGTGTAAAGACATGCCTGTCTCTTTGCTTGTTTTGGGACATCACATATGTGGTATTGGATTTAAAATGTCATATATATATATATATATATATATATATGTATGTGTGTGTGTATTTTTCAAATAACTGTGTTTCCTTCAACCTGCCTGCATTTCATAAATTCACAGCATTCCCAGTGTTCCAACACTGGGAATGAATCAGTCTCTCTTTAGGTTCAGTCAGCAACATGCGCAACTCTGAAGAAGGCCAGTGTGGGTTCAGGGGTTGTGCTTCGATGTCCTGTTTCACTCCATTCACAATTAACCCCAGTGTGCTTCCCTCTGTTCCCTCTGTTTTTACTGTACAATGGAGAAAGAGTTCAGGAAAAGGAATTATAAAACAGCCGGAGCAGCACAATGCTGAGTCGACCTTGCTCGCCCGCCTTGGCATCAGGTTGACCACATGGCGACCTTATAGTGTTTTTGCTGTAGGGCCCAAAAAACAGTTTTTGGCCTACTGGTTTTAATTTTACATGTTTTATTTGTCTTGCTTAATTCCTAAGGTGGTAACGTGTCAAGTGAGTAGAAATTGTAAACAAGAAGCGGGCTCGCTTCATGATCTCCTGTTTTTTACTACCAAGTTCCACTAAAGCAGAATTAAGGTCTGCGCACATGATACCCCGCTTGTTGTTTTCAAACCCAAAGGACCTTATCTCTTCTGCTGTTTATTTGAACTAATCAAGTTAATGCGTGCGCATTTTGTCCTCCTTCTCTGAAACAAGTTATAGAGATGAAACAATAACCTGCTGCCACTTTATGTGTAATAACCCAGAAATTACAGAACATGTGATTGAACATGACCCTCACATATAGACTTCATGTGTCTTGCAGGTGACGGAGACGATGAGTTACCTCTTTACCCCTCCGACATCTTAGACGACATATGTGGCTCGGATGGGGATCCTACACCTTCTTCAGCCCTGCCCGATGACCCAGCATCACCTTCACTCTCTGACGATGAGTCCTCACCCCAGGACCATTTGTCATTCCAAAACCAAAGCATCTTTTTCCCCCAAGAAGATCTGAGCATTCCCTTTGACTTTGACTTGCGAGAGTCAACAGTTCCAGGTGGGGGGCTGGGCATCTGGAGCCGCAGGAAGGTGAACGTCGGGGAGCGCTTTGGACCATATGAAGGCGAGCACAGGCCTTGTCTCCAAGACCCTACTCGAGGCTGGGAGGTAGGAACATATGCAAATGTCTGTATTTTGTTGTTTTACGTGCACTTCCAATAGAAACAAAGACGAAGACTGGGAAAAGAGATGTTTAAAACTGGTATCAAAGATCCTTTAGAACATCAGTGTCCAAATTGAAACATAATTAAGTAAGACGAGTTTAAGGCCGTTTATGTGCTACTATAAACATGACAAAACTGCATTTATTATGTTTTTCTACAGCAGTAGTGTCACACTTTTTGGCAAGGGGGAAATTTCCTTCTCCTGTGCACATTGTAGCATTCACATCAGCCCTCTTTTTATTTCCTCCCATGCCGTCATGTTCAGATTTAACACAGTGACCACAAAACTGTTGCCGCCGTTTGTTGCCCAGTGATGTAATGTTAGGTCAGTGCGACTGAAAGAAAGTGAGTTGAGCTTTGCTCTTAACTCAATTAAAATCAAAAGCCATAAATCCCTTCTTCATCCCGGTTAGGGACCCAGTGCGGCCATTGGCAAATCACATATTGGTCAGCAGGCACAAAAAAAATCGAATGCAGGGTCACAGCACAAGGTCAAAGGTTAGATGTGGTCTCTGTCAGTGTCAGGCTAGTTCAGTTTTATGGAGCAGGACGGACAGGCGTGGGGGAGTATCGACCTCATTCAGACTCCCAAAATAGATCCTCTCTAATTTGAATGTGAGGATTTAGTCTTTCAAATTTAGGGATTTGTAGCGCAGGGACAAGCTCATTAAGAACTGCTGATCATGCAGTTCACGGAAGTGAGAAGTCACAGGTATGTAAAGAAAAGGTTGATTCAGTACTGCGTTTCTCCGTTTTGTAGCATCTAACCACAGGGAATATTTCAGTGCTGCACTTTATAGCTGGCTGAGAACACGTTGGTAAAATATCAACATTCAACTCATATAAATAGTTTTGGATTTGGACTAGTCCTCAGTTGGTTTGCATCACACAGCATTAATCCACCCCATCAGTTCAGACTCAGTGGTTTTGGTTTGGAGAAAACCATAATAAATTTATTTTCCTTGGTTTCTTTCTTTCTTTCTTTTTCAAGCTGCGTTTCTCCAGGAGCTAACGTCTACCTCTTTATCAACTGCAGAGCGGGATGCATATATAAATTTGCGCTAAATAGAAGTGATGAACTAGTCTTTATTTAAGCCAATTTTCATGATATAAAATTGTAATATAAAGTCCCTGTCTCTCCCCAAAAAGATTTACAGCTGGTTGAACAAGCTCTGGGTTATTCTTTTTCCCAGGGAAGGAAATAAAGAAAAAAGGTTTCATGAATTTTAATCCTGTGGTAATTTATGGGTAGCTTGAATAATAATATCTATTTAAGAAACTGAGGAGCTCGGATGTGAGTGTGCATATGTGTGTGTCTTGGGGCAGGCGGATGGGGGAGTTGAGGGGAAAGATGGGATCCCGGCGAGGCAGCACTGTATCACAATGTTTAATTACCACCCTGACAGCGAGCCATAACTCTTTCCATTAAGTAAATAAGTTGTAAAGAATTTATGATGAAATGCCACATTATTCAGAATGGATATTCAGTGATGACATCCTTCTGCATTAAATATGGTAAACGCCATTAAGCCCTCCTGACCCTCCCCCTCTTCTCCCATGCCCACCCGTTAACTATCCCTCGGCCATTGCTCACCCCCCCCCTCCCCCGTTGCCTGGAACCCGTCAATATGCCAATAACCCTGTGGAGGGTCTGTAAAAATAAAATTGATTTGGTAAATGTGAGCTAAGATAGATATGTTTGCTTTCATCATCAATCCCGCACAGCGCAGCAAGGTGATGTCACCGACCGGGGAGCGATAAAGTGGCGCTCCCATCTGGAGCATTTTGATCTAGGGCTCTGAGCAGCCCAGGCCAGTGGTGGCAGACTGGGGAAAGTTTGTCACCAGGGAGGCCACCACTCCTCAGCGCCATCACCATAAATTTGGGAGCTTTATTCATAAAGGGGAAGAATGAGTTATGGCATCCACGATGCTTTATGAATACAGGAATGGTGACTTATGGGAAAGATAGCTTCTGTAAATAAAAGGCAGAGAAGCAGCAGTGAGGGATCTGTCAACCTCACCTACACTGTCGCACGCAGAACCGAAGTGCTGACCGTGCCAGCCGTCGTGCACACGGCTGTATGTATTTGTGTATGTGCGTATATGTGTATGTGAATTGGAGCTTAGGCAATTATATTAATTAGCTGTGCTGATTTTTATAAGTGAATTGTGTTTGTGCTGAGGATGTGTTTAATCATGCAGGTCTAATGTTATCTGTATCACTCTGAAAACCTTAAACCAGGCACTAGTTCAGACTGGGAGAAGGAGCTCTGCTGTATCAAACAGAAAACTTAGAGGATCAGAGGATGAAAGAAATAGAGACGGAGAGAAGTTATACAAAACTGGGCTTCAGCATTCTGAGACAACCTTGAAAATATGTCATAATTTCATGTAAACATGGAAAAGCACTTTTAAAAACACAGGGGAGCATACCTAAAGCAGAAATATTTTTGAAACCTTTTCACAGATTCAGGCTTTTGCTCAAATATTAAAGCAAATATTACGGTTTGCACTGAAAAATTGTGCATTAAACCTGAAAGAAATGTAGACGTGGATGTTGTACATATCAGTGGCATAAGATTTATTCCTCATTAGCAAAAACAGAAAAACCACTTTGCGACTTAAGTTTCATGTTCAATTTAAGAGAATAAAATGTAAACTAAATGTAGACCGGATTTATTAAGGACAACAATGAATGTCTGCCACGAAGGACATATTTCAAATAAATCCAAATGGCTTTAAATAGCTCAAACTCGAGGGATAGCTGACAATATAATTGGGATCCCATAAAATGGAGGAAAAATAAACATATTGCATTCGATCTGAATAAGGATGCTGTGGCCTGCACTTGCCCACAGTATTTGCATGTGTTTCCCCATGGCCTACTTGAAAATACTCTTAACGCCTGGATGCCCACCAGTCCATATTCTGCTGTCTCTTTCTCTGAGTCGTTAGCATTGAAATTCAAACTCCATTTGTGTCTGTCCTCTTCTCAGCAGCGGCAACAATAAGACAGAGAGCTAAAGTCCCGGAGAGAGTTATCCGGCACTCAATGAGCTTTTGGGCTCACCCAAACTTGGAGCCCCACGGGATTATGGTTCCTGGGCTTAGAAAACTGGGTGCCTCCTGCTGGAGGAGCACTGGGCGGAGCAGGTTAGGGATACGAGAAGGGGTGGGATGGTGAGTGGGGCGGGACGGGGCGCTTAGGGTCTTTGTGCACCTCTTGACGGAGAAGTGGAGGTGGAGGTGGAGGCGATACTGTTGGTGGCAATGGTGGTGGGGAGGTGGTGAAGGAGATTAGCAGTGATGGTGAATGGGAGTAGAGGATTAAATGGCTGGGCAGGGCCTTTCTAGGCTCTGCCTGTCTTCTCAACCTCCTAGTCGTGAGAGGATGGAAGGCGGAGGAGTGGCAGATGCCTGACCAGGAGGAGGTTCATCCTTTCAGTTAGTGTCAACTCAAAACTCGGTGCTTGTGATCTGCTGGAAAAATAAATAATCTTTCTAACAAGTCTTGTGACAAAAATCTTAAAATTCAGATTCCAAAACACGTTATGGTTAAACTTTATCCCAGAGAGCCTGACGCAGTCACACAGCTCCTCTTAGAGAGCATGTAGTTATGTTAGGTCATATTCACAAACTGCAAAAATTAAAGAAAAAACTCCAGCAAAGACCAATACTGAATTCAAGGTTTTGTGTGTCTGCGTGCTGCATGTGTGTCAATGTATGTTCTTATGTGTGCGTGTGTCTAAGACAGAGTGTGAGAGTGTAGATGGAGGGCGTTTCAAGAGGGCGTATTTTTTTGTGCACGGATAAGCTGCTGTCCCGAATGAATGCAGATGTCTCTGGCTGGCTGTCCGCCTGTCCGCTGTGCGCTGATGGCCTGTCACCTCTCTCTGTCACAAGGAGAAAGAGCCACTCTCAGTCCTGGCTAAAAGCCTCTTAATCCCCCAGCCCCTGCCACATCCCATCTACTGTCAGCATAGATGGCCCTGCCCACAGCAGCGCTTAGAAAGGCCAGCACTAGGGATGAACCTCTCTGTCACTCACACGCTCCCTCAATGGGCACACATCTTCACATTTTCACACATTTACACGCGCACGCGTAGTTTTCAGAAATTCAAAGTGAAAAAGTCTTGCATCTACAAAGGCGACGTGAACAGCGGTCTTCAATGCATTGTGCCTCCTGAACACAAGGCTGCACTGACATCATTGTGGGAACTTATGAGAAGAAGTACCAACGAGAGCACCGACTGGCTGCTGGGACACTTTGTGTAATAATACAGGAACGCTTACTTTCTTACGCATAAAATACATACCGCTGTCGCATAATAAATTGTAAGGTAGACATGAACTGCCTCCAAAATGTGTTGCGTGGGACCGGATGGTGTGAAAGGGAAAATGTGTGACCTAGCAAAACGGGTGTTCTGAACAAGAGGCCTTATGAGAGCTGTGCTGCAGAGGAAATATGTGCTTTAATTACACATTAGTGACAATTACAGCTATGCCACTAAGATTTGTGTGTGTGTATGTGTGTGTGTGTTCCTCAGGGTTAGGTTTTGGAGCCCTGGACACTCACAGTCTATTTTCTATATATTTTGTTTCCTAAATTTTGACTAACAGCTAACTTGCTAGGCAGCTAAAACCCTTCCAGCTTATAGCTCTGTTTAAATGTTGCAGAGTGTCCAGACTCCCATGAATTAACCGTTATATTTGATACAAGAGTTTTTTTGACTTCTTGGGACTTCTTTATTATCAGTTTAATTTTTCCCCAAAAAATCTAAAAAAAATTACCCAATTCATTTATAATTAGTTAATTGAAAAAAATTAAATAGGTAGCAAATATAATACAAATTAAAACTCATATATGCAAATTAATGTTTCATTCCTATTTTTATTGATCTGAAAACTTGATTTTTTTAAAGGAATTTTCTGGCAATTATTTCATGGTTCAGGCTTTACAGGGTTAAAACAACCCCAGAAAAGCATTCTCCCACGTGTGTCAGCATCTTGCCTTTGTCTCTCCTGGTGTCTGTGAGGGAGATGAGCTTTTTGTCCAGTGTAACTGGATCCTGATTGTCTTAGACGGGAGTGATGCCCATTCAAAACCCCAAAGACAAAAACAAGCTGGGGGTCCATCTCCCTGCCTCTCAGCTGACTGGTAATCCATTTCCTTGGGTTAATCTGTTGCTTGTTGGTGCTGGTTGAGGCTAGTGTGTGTCAGTTGATGTGGGTGTTCGAGAGGTGGCGGAGAGCTGATGTTCTAATCTCATGTGAGAAGAGCGAGTGGAGACAAGACACATTCATAGAGACAGAATGTAAGACATAAAGTGTGAGGGTATTTGACTAGAGGAGTGCCGGGCCAGCCAAATCCCCCACTTTCTCCAGAGGCTACTCTTCTCTTGTTAAAGAACATAAAAACTATACAGATTTCTTATTTCCCCCTCATTCCTCAGCGCTGCCCCACCTTCTCCTCCTGGCTCCTCCGCCTCCTCCCTTTCTCTCCGTCTGAGTTCCCAGCAGGGAGAGGAAGCTAGGTTAACTAACTGAACAAAGTCAGAGTGAATTGCAGAAGGACAAAGGCGGGCGTGAGTGGGGGCTATGCCAGTCGGAAGGTGTAGCCGGCAGCACAATACCAGGTGAAGGAGGCTCTCACCAGGGGTCCATCCAAGCAGGGCAAAGGTCACCGGCCTTATTAGAACTGAAGTGAATGGAAAAACCTGTTTTATTGAAGAGGGAGGTCAGAAAAAGCAGGGATGAGGAAGAAGGAGTCCATCTATTTCAAAAGCTCAGGGGGGGCATGTTTCTCTCCCTATTATACCTGACACATCTAAATACAGCCAAAAATCTGAGTAGCTGATTGTCCATGGTGGGTGTCAGAAAACACACATAACATACTCTGTGTTTAACAAAGGAGGCTCAGGAACACATGCAGAGAAAGCTCAATAACGCAGTGACACATGTCTAGACAGCCACAGATATAATGGGATTTATATGCAGGTGCATTGAATCATAGGGGAGATATAAACGCTGCTGCCTTGTAACACACCTTTACATCATCTATACTCAGCTGTTATAGCACTGTTAATAGTTGTGATTAAATAGGGAATCCTCAAAGTCAGCGTCAAAGCAAACATTTTTAAAAGATGCGAGCGTTATTAGATCATTTACAGATTAAATTAAAAGCAGAAAGAGAGGCTTACACGCAGTAAGGTTTACCAGCTTGAACTGATTTCATAAGAAGATCCTTGGAGCTGGACTGTAATTCGAGAACACGTGAGCAAAAACTCTCTTGTTAATTTACAGTTCTGTTGGTAGTAAATGTGGAAAAAGTTCTGAAGTAACTTTAGGAAAAGAAATTTAGAAGATTGCACAAGACCTACTGACTTCACCAACCCAGTGAAATAAATGCCATAGTTTAACACCCAAGCACAGACACACAAAATGTGCCCCCTGCACTCTGCAAGATACGAGTGAAAATGAGGGGACCCCTAAATAGCGTACAGGAAGCAGAGGTGATGAATTCCGTGTGCGGGGCCAAAGAGCTAGGCTCATAGATACCTTATCTAGGGGGATTGATAGGGGAAGCGCCTTCCCTTAAAACACACCACTGATTGTTTCCAAATGTCTTCCCAGTGGGGTGGGTTGTAGTGAGGGGGTAGATGGGGACTCGGGGGCAGAGTTTGCAAGATTTTTATTGGTCCAGTCTGAGGAAATAGAGAGGGAACAGCAACTTTGTCCTGGCTTTCCTGCCCCGTGTTGCCGCTGGTGCTTAACTACCAGTCAGATCGCATTACCCAAGCAGTAAATCTAAGTACCGGTTAACGCAAATAATCAAGAGCTAATACTGCTCTACGAAACCACTTTCTCTGTGTCTGTGGTCAGAGCTGTGCAAACAGGCACAAGCCAAGGCTTTCTGTCCTCTTAGCCTCTGCCAGACTCTCCGTCTCATGGACTATTATCGCTTACACACAGTCACGATCTCCATATATTTCTCCATATAAATATATATATATATATACAGATAGATAGATAGATACACACACATACATACATACACACACACACACGCACACACACACACACACACACACACACTCATGGTCAGCTCAGGTGTAGTGACTGCAGAGGCCACGTCATATCATTGAAGTCTATTTCGTGCTTCTTAAACTCTTTC
>VUQK01038638.1:24110-40200 GCA_015106715.1 Bujurquina vittata | reverse complement strand
GTTTTTGGGGGAAACGACCATAAATTTGGGGGGAGGGGGGGGGGGGGGGTATGATGCATTCTACCATCAATGGCGCAATCAGCAGGGTAGTTGAGGGAGGTGCAATGGTGGATGCCTCTGACAAACAGACACCCTCACACAACCTTATTTCCACACATAGAGCCACACAGAGACACAAACAATCACACCTGCACACAGAAACATACCACATGCATGCAAACACACGCACATTGCTGTTATAAATGCCCCTGGTGTGAATAGGGTCTATAAAGACTGGTGAGAGGAGATAGCTCAGAGGAGATCCAGTACATCTCCGTCCCCCTTCTCCATATACACATCAACATACATATGTAGAGAGTGCAATAAAACACTACATTTCCACTGGTGTGCTGTGAAGTGAGCCAAAGGCTATATTCAATATGAGTCTGGGACAGAATTACCATTCAGGGATCACTTCACAGGTCAGACAAGTACACGAGACTCTGTTGTATTAGATCAAAATTTAGAAACCGTGAGACATGGAAACTGGCAAAGGTGGGCCGTAGGATTTTACTGGAGGCCACACAAGCTGTAGCGTAGGAAACATCTTGAACAAGAACTTTGAGGTTCAAGTGTAGATACTGGTCACTTATTACACATGTCATAACTGCTGAAGCAACATGAGCAAGTCAAGAGAGTTTGATGGAGCCCAGAATATCTTAATAAATCTGCTGGGTTTTTAAAGGTGCTCTCTTTAATCTTTAAATACAGCTTTAAAAAAAAGGGAAAAAAAATCAAACATTAATTATATTTTATTTTTGTATCTACACAGTAGCATAATGTCATTAATACATTCAAGTTTCATCAGAATTTCATTTAATGTACCATTTTCATGCAACAAAATATATAAATGTTTAAGCTTAAATATTGAAATACAACACAATATTCACTAATATGTGTCTTCTATATATTTATAAAGCATAGTGTCATAATACAGTCATCCCAGCAACTGCAGCTTAGTATAGTAAATATTAAGCACACTCGGGCTTTAAATAGATGGCGCACGGGGCATATGCAAGCACATTTCAGTGTGCCAGAGCTTTTAAAATGTTTAAATTGAGACAGAAAAAGAAGGGGAAACTACAGAAAGAGAAACTCCCCAGTGGTGAAAGAGGTGGGGGGAGCAGTGGAAAGAGGAGAACAGGAGGGGAGCAAAAGCTGGCACGACTCCACAGTGTTTTCTGTCGCTGGCCCCTCGGAGCAGGAACATTATTGTGAATATTAGTCCAGAACTTCTGGCACCCATCCAGACATCGGCCTCTGCCTGCTCAGGGTGGGGGTGGAGTGTGTGTGAGGGGGTGGTTGGTGATTAGCAGCAGGGTTCGAGCCCCATCATACACACACAAACCACTACTGCCATTAACCACCACCACCACCCCCCATCTCGTCATCACACTCAAGACTAGAAAGGCTCCACAACAACAAGATGTGTGGAGCCTAAAGTCCTGCCCAGCCCTGATAACAAGTTCCAGCTTTTTAAAAATAAGCAAACACATGTGGCTGTTTGATGTCCCCCTTATCTCTGCTAACTCTGAATTCTCAGAGAGTTTCTCCAGCGAGATCAAATTCAGTAATTAATCTGCTCGCCTTTTTATGAAATATTATTGAGAAAAACTTTTTGCTCAAACTCAAAAGCTCACAGCTGTGTCCATGCGCCATTGGAGTTTCCGGCAGGCTTCTTTCATGCTGCTAATGAGAAAGGGGCAGAGAAGCCCGCAAAAGTCTGCTGAGCTCCGTTAGAACTTGTTTTTCTTAGAAGCATTAAAGTTGTGTGGTTGTTCTTTATAGAGAGGAGGAATACGCCGATTATTCTGTTGGCGTTATTCACAATTGTCTTTTTGCATCTTGGGCTTGAGGTCCAGATTGGTCTTTGGTTTCAGTTTTATTGGAGAGAAGAAGAAAATTAAGATTTTACAGGTAGAAAAAATGATGTAAAATGTCACCGATCACCAGGCACAATTGTAATCCAGGTAGTGCATCAAGAGCCAGAAATCTAAAAGCCAAGAGCCGAACAACAGTAGCACAAAGGAACTGGAGTAGAAGTTCGTAACCTCCCTTCTCAGGGTGGAGGAGGAGGAGAGAACAGGGTCTATTCAAGAGGAATAAGGAGACACAATGCATCAGGGTCAAAGCTGGGTCAGCAAAGTCCATGAACTGCAGAATACAAGCAGTGGCAGGCGGCCGGCAGCCTGCAGAAGACAGGCAGACAGGTGAGCTGTTAGTATTAGCCATTAGCTTGTTTAAGGCCAGAGTAAGGTGTGCAGTCAATATCACTAAGATGAAGGTCCACTCGTAGCAATATGTATATTTCTAACTGCATTTAACAATGTGCATTTGTGCCACTAATGCATAAGTCACTCTGAGTGAGTTTTCAGTGAAGACATTCAAAGGTTTTGTTAAGCGCTTGTCATGTATCATTTTGACCTTTCACCCATGACCCCTCAGCCAGCAAATACAACAAGGGAAGACTGTCACCATGGCAACAATAGCAATGGGTCATAAAGAGGCCAGATGACGTATACGTGGTGTATGCATGCAATATTCATTCTTTATCATAATGAAAATAATGGCCATGTTCAGGTAATGTTAGTGTCATCCTCAGCAGTGGATTCACTAAGAAACTTTTACCCTTTAAATAACAGGAGTCCTGCTCACAATCAAACAAGCCCGATGTGGATGAGACGCTAGACTCCCAGGTCTCTATCCCAGCTCGCCCAGGGTTAGAGAGAGAAGAGAGAAGTCAGGGGTTTGTCTCTCACCCCCCTTTTGTTAGAGTGCCCCCCATAATAAATCTGGATCTGGTAAATAGCCCATGAATAAAGGGAGATTTTATCCTCTGTGGCACAGGGAAGATTTAGTGGGCAGAAGCAGTGTCCCCTCTCTTCTGAACAAGTACAAAGTGGTCACTCAGCGAGCCTTAAGAGGTATAAAAAGCCCGCGGTAGTTCATTAAATCTCCAGCACGAAGATGGGACCGCTGCGATGGTGATTTACAGCAGTCAGGTGCATATATCGGCAGTGGCATTCAGCCCCACCTCTCATTCTCTGTCTGCCCCAATGAGGAAATAACTAAGCATGCTGTGCTATTTATTGGTTGCATAGCTGGGAGATACAGAGAGGTTTGGAGAATGGCAGGCGGACTCGAGTGGTATTTTATTCAACTCCTGTTCCCTTTTGTCGCACTCTGAATAGACGCAAGAAATCATACCTGTGTCTTTTCACATCAGTGGAGGGCACAGAGTGTAGAGGTCAATAATGAGTGAACCAAGTTTAAAGTGTGTTTGCAAATCCTTACTGACTTTTTTTTCTGCTATTTTCCTGTTTCCGCTGTCATAA
The DNA here is from genome assembly GCA_015106715.1 of Bujurquina vittata. Lineage (NCBI taxonomy): Eukaryota > Metazoa > Chordata > Actinopteri > Cichliformes > Cichlidae > Bujurquina > Bujurquina vittata. Next base: position 36,826 of record VUQK01038638.1, on the reverse strand, counting down.
TTTTAAATTTTTTTCAGTTATCTAGTTTAATATATTGTAGTATTAAGTAATATTATGCATTAACATTATGAGGTCACCTTACTGAGAAATCGCTGTGTCTATATTTCGCATTACCCCATGCATATGGACAATATAGCTCACTTAATATTTGGCTAATAACTGCCTCATGGAAACATTTCCTCCTTAACTTATCACCATTATAATAATATATTGCTGCACAGGTGATATGCATATGCATATAAATCTTTGCCTCCCACTTTGACCTTGCAGTAATCGCTTTGCCGTATTATTTCTCAGATTAAATAAGAAGCCGCACTCTGTCACCTTGAGGCATTTATTGCTGATCCACTTTATGATAGGTAACGTTAAATATTTGTTTCCAGATTCCTCTGCCGCTTTTTGTCAGTGATCGGGCCTACACTCACCCAGTGTTGTGTTAGTCCTGTTCAAACACTCACACGACATACATCGCTGCAGGGGCCTTAGATAAAATAAGTGCAGTGAGTATCATTGTAATCTCAGACACAAAGGATTTTGATAAAGCTGTCACGGAAAAGAAAAATGTCTTGATTTCTATCAAATATGTCTTACAAAGGCACAACAGCTACCAGTCAGCAGATTTATAATGCATCTGGGTGTATATTTGTGCCTTTAACCTTGTGGTTTGCAACTGGAAAGTTGGCAGTATGCAGGTTGGACAATATTTTAATAGTTTTGTCTTGGGCATTAGTGATCACAGGAGAACTTCATCTTATCATCTGAATAAAAACTCATCATAGTTTTTTTGTTTGTTTTTTTTTTGCACAATGTTTTCCAGACAGATTTTAAAATGACCAAGAAAAATCGCGGCTGCATCTGATTCAGAAGGTCATGTACTCTTGAACAGTCTCCAAAGCTAATCTGTTAATCTCGTCACTGAAGGACAGCGTAAGGGCAGATAAATGCCATTTACCATGGGAATGCTGCAGTATAACTCCCTAAATAGGATGATTTAGACCAGTATTAATCAAATTCACAAATGTCAAGTTTCCCTCCACTCTTAAGAGTCCGTCTCTTTTCCCCTTTATTTCTCTCCCGTCATTCTCGTCCTCTCCTTCTCTTTTCCCGTCATCCACCTCTCGTTCTCCCTCTGATGGCAGTATAAAGATGTAGCACCTGATCAGTGGAAGCTGATGTCCTAATAGAAAAGTAATGAGAATAGATCTGCTGGCTGCCTGGATGTCTGCGTGCCCGTGCGTGCCGCTATGTTCAACCACTTATGAAAGACAGAAGCAGGAGAGTGCGATGTGCTCTGGCCCTTAGCACAAAGATAATATTCACTGTTTTATCCACCTCCGCCTGACAAATGACTGTCATTAATCAGAAAGTCCACACACCGTCTATGCATGTGTGAGAGTGGGTGGGAGGGGAAAAATGGAGGATAGAGGTGAATAAAGAGCATGTGGCCTTCTGGGTATTTGTGAAAGGAAGAAATGCAAACACGGACACACACTGATGCATGCACACACCTTACAGATCTCACTACAGATAAAGTTAGATAAAGGGCATTCACTTATTGACAGAGGTGTTCACACTGCAGTGTAATTAAAAGGCGATGGCTGAGCTGAATTTAATAAAAATAATATTCAGTGTATTCAGTTTAGAGAAAGCGAGCAAATGTGGAGGTTACAAGCCACAAAGGGCTGGTGCGAAGACCAGTTGCCAGGCCTCTCAGCAGATGAGGTGGCAAAGAGAGAGAGGACCCAGGGAGGGCCTTTGTGTGAATGAATGTGTCTCACCCTCCAGTGTTATCATGATGGTGAGTCATTAATCACAGCCCTGACAAAATACACAGTTACCAAGAAACACACACTGGGCAGCCAAGCATACACTTGTACACAAGCGCTCACACATATCATATACAAGGGCATGCAGCCATCTCACACTCAGTGTGCGGGCACATTTGTGGTGTGCTCGCGTTTGAATTGCTCTCTGATTCACCTGCCTCGATTAGAGGCATACTGTACTTCACGACTCCTGTGGAGTAGAGCCGTGATTGCCAGATAAAAGCAGGTACAACCATAAGAGGGAGTGAATAGAAAGACCTTTTGGAAATAGCTCAAAATTTGGCTTGGAGGAAATGTACCCATTCTAATAGTTTTTTTTTTAATAAATAAAATTGCCAAGTCCTTTTTCATGCTTTGTTTCATACTAACAAAGCAGCTCACCTATACACATTAAGTACAAGCTACATGAAGTAGTACAAGCTACATAAAATTCTTTACTAGATCAAATTGCTGTAAGGGAGGTCTAAGTAGATTGCTGATAGGACTTGGCAACCAAGCGCTGAGAGCTGCTGGCCTACAGAGCTGGTGTCCTACACAGAGGCTTTGCTCTCAGAGTTGGCTCTCGGCCCTGGTCCTTCCCTCTGGCCTCAGTTTGGCCTCAGTCTGGGCCTGCTTGTCCCTGGCTCAGCCAAACCTCTACCACATCCCCCAGGAGCATCACTGCATCTCTGATCTGCGCCACTCTCGCTGCACTTTGCCAAGTACACACTCCAACTGCCCAACCAAATCCAGGCATGACCTGACAGGCACACTGCCCTAACTGTGAGGGGAGGCTAACCCCAAACACAGCCCACCTCCTCCAGTGACTCTCGTTCTTTTCTCCATTTCAAGGCCAGATGCTCATATTTGTATTTGCCTGCATATGTTGATGTTTCTGATGCTGTTTAACTTACACATTCAATCCAAAGTCATTTGACACTGGCAGTCCTCTCACACGGGCTCCTGCCAGTAACAGAACAAATTACTCTATGTTGTGTTGCATGTTGTCATAGTGAACTCTGTTACAATCTTCATTTACAACTCCCTTTTTTCTAAGTGTCCAAGGAAGTGAAGAGAGCTCTGCCATTACTGGCAAACTGTTTCCCAGAAATGGCAAAGGCTACACCTTTCCAATGTTTCAGCTCCCTTTTTTTGTTCTCTTAGAAACAAAATTAGGTCATGAATTATGTAAAACATTTTTTTAATTGCGTTCTTCTTTTTCTAATTGTTCAAATAGTGTTCTTAAATCATACTTAAAATGTCATTCCAGATCCACATCTTATAATTCCCGCATTTTTTTGGGAACGTTCTCAACTACCTCAACAAAATTATCTTCTATATGCCTCCCACTCTTTCTCCACCCTACTCATTCCTCTCGTAGTGTGAGATCACAGAAACAACAGTAAATCCAGATTGGGTAAGTCCCCAGCGAGGATATGCCCACCAGGGAGCAGCCTCCTGCTGGAGCAGTGCCGCGGCAGCTAAGCTGTTTAGCTTCAGGAAGCCGCTAAGTTAACTGTGGTCACTCACAGGAGGGATCACAGCCCCTGCTCACAGTCGAGCAGCATATAGAGGAAGCCCTTCAAAAACAGAGGAAGAAAGGAAAGTAAAACAGAAGCAGAGAAAACTAGGGGGGGAATAACACTTGTACTGTATAATAACATACAGCAGTGTACTGTATGTGTTTCTCTAAGACGCCTCGTTCAGTTTGTTGCGGTGACTGTGTGTCCCTCAGCTCTGGTTGTGTGATGATTGTTTATGTCCATATGTCACCTAGTGTCCAAAGAAAAATGCTAGGCCTTCGCATATGAGAGCGTTTAACAAGGCTGTAGCCGTCGTGTTTAATAGTTCTGGTGATGATAATTGTGGGCTGCATGATGGCTTGCTCGTTAAAGCCACTGCAGTAAGAGTGAATTTCAGGGCTGTAATTGCAGCTTGTTAGGATAATGCCAATCAGAAGCTTTTGGCCTGACTCAACACCCATGTGCATTCACTGTGGCCTGTTCCTGAAGGCCTTCTTGTGGACCCTCTGCAGTACAGCAGCAGGAACTTCATCTAGTAAGCGAAACCATACAGTAGACACATTTTACAAAGCATGATGTTTTGATTTTATTCCACCATGTGGGTTTCATGAGAGTCATTTTCTGAGGTTTTAGTAATATTTAGTAATACTTTTTATTTCCCAGTTGGCAGCGGATTCTCAGGATTTTGCTTTATTGGCCCACTTAGCAAAGTATCTAAATTTCAGTTAACTCTTACGCGGTAAAAAGGGACATTTAGTACACTTGTTTTAGTCAGTATTAGTTTGCTTTATGTACAAGTCACAACAAAGCAAAAAAAAAAGTACTTTTTTTTTATACTGAGACAAATATGACAAAACCCCCAAAGTCTTTAACAGTTTTAAACAGCTCCGCTAAATCTTCTTATTCACGTATCTCCAAATAAAATTCGTATTTGGGCTGGCATTCCTTAACCCAGTGTGCCGTGTTTTGGAGTTTGATTCGGAGCCAGTTTTACCCGGGCCTGGAAGTGGAAGCTCTGATGTGGAGTCTGTCCCTGTGCGGGGATGCATATAGCCACACATGGCTAGTGTATAATTTAAGATTTCTGGTGAGCTAAATAGCACTCTAGCTCAATAGCCATCAATATAGCCGCTTGTAAAATGTGACTGAGACCAGTTGGAGGCTGGCTGGCTTGTTAGGTGCTGGGAATGTTTGAGGCAGGTGGTGGAGGGCCAAGGCCAAGGTCCATATGGATCTGATAACAGAACAGTAGTAGCAGCTTATGGGGTTTTCTTGCTTTATTCGAGCATATGGTGTCTCTCTAGTTCCTGAAGTCACTAGCTCCGTTTTCGACCATGTCTGGATGCATCTTTTCTGTTACATCTCACTGAATGTACACATCTGGCTTGCTTGATATTCTTAATATTCTTTTTAATTATTCTTTTTAGTAATCATATTTATTTGTGCCTATTGCACTTTTAGCTTTCTGTCTATTATCTTTTGTTTTGTAAATATTGGTTGTGTTCCAGAACTTTAATATGCTGTTTGCTGACCTGGGTTCAATGTTTAGAGGAACATTTACAGATTCGTGAAGAAGTATCTAAAGCAAAGAATGAAGCTATCTTGCTTTCCAGACCGCTTGGCTTTTAATCACAATGTCCTGTTTTCAAACGAGCTAAATGAATCCCTTCTCCCGTCTTTGTCTCTAACCTCAAATATTTACTGTTGGTGTTGTCTGTTGGCGGCGGCTGAGGGAGCAGTGCGGGCGGAGGGCTGGAGGAGCACAGCACTCTGCAGTGCGCCTTGGCCATAGAGAATGTGGGCCCAGCTCAACCCAGCCCCGAGGGCCAGAGAGTGTAGCCGAGCTGCTTAATTGAGATCTCAACGTGACACTGAGTGCTTGTAAATTACAATGTGCTAGCCAGACAAGCAAGAGAAGCCTTGAACTCAGCAGCAGCAGTGCCACAAACATATGGTGTGTGTGTGTTTGTGTGTGTGTGTCTATGTGTCTGTGTGCGTCCTCTTGCATGTTTCTGCACGTGTGGCTGGTCTTACTTTTTTTTAAGAGCCCTTTATTATTCATGCTCTTCTATTTCCTGATATGGCTTTGGAAAAAAGTTTGGAAATATTTGTGCCAGCGTCAGTTACTGCAGTCATCTTTTCAGCGACCTCCCTCGGCCATGCCATCGAATCAGCCCTCCTACTTCTTTTTTACTGCCTCTCCCCTTTTCAGGCCTGTGTTAACACCCACTACATGTTTTAAACAGCTTGTCTTTGCAGCTTTGTTTTTTAGTTAAAGCAGTTTCTATGGCGTGTTTGATCTGGATATCATGGTGTTCATCAGGTGTCACTTTTTTTTTTACCTCCATTTATAGAGAGCAGGTTGGTAAGAATGCCTGTTAATGGTTGTGTTAAGAACAGAGTATTGAAAAATGAGGGAAGATCATGCTCAATTAAAGCCATCCTGAGCAGGTACAGGACAATTATCACGCATCGACACGGCTTTTCACAATTCAGCCACATTGTAGAAACCACAAACATACACACAGGCGCACATGCATGTATACAGACGTGTCAGTCAAGCAGTGTGACTGCTTATATTTAGAAGTTGTAATGAGTGTGATGTCATTTCTCCATGCTCTTGAGAACAATCTGGCAATCTGGATACTGTCAATCACTGCATGCCCGCAGGCAGTACCGGGCCATGGTGGGTGCTTTTGTACATGTGTGTCTGCAAAGAGAGAGGGGGGTAAGTTTGAATGTGCCTGCTTGTGTGTGTGTGTTAGTTTAGGGTTTCGATGAGCAACTCTTCAACAAAGACCCAACATATGAGCCGCACATGGTGCCTTATTTAAGGAATGGGCTTCATCATTCTCACCTCATCACTGTGGCGACTCCATGCTCACATATGCATTAACACACACCCGCATGTAACAACTTCCAAACACACACACGTCCACGCTTTCCCCTCTACAAATGCGTCGGTCTACTCCGTCATTCATACACACAGCTGCATACTCACAACGCGCACATATTCTTTAAAACCACAGTGGCCCTTTTCCCTCTGCGACCATTGGAAAAGATTGGAAATTTGTTTTCAGTTTTCCCATGCTGTAAAAGAGAAACCGTGTAAAGGAGCACTAGCAACATTAACACCCAATATGTGTGAAAACATGCTGATTAAGATGACAGTGAAAAAACGGGACACTTTATATTTTGTTTAACAAGTAAAAGCATTACATGTGTCCATCTGATGGCTGAAACACTCTCACACTAGTGTCTCATTTGGTGCAAGCTCCTACCAGTGCCTGTTACTACAATAAATAGGAATCACTGATGGCCTTCCTGGAAGTCTTTTGTAAAGCTCAGGGTAGGACACAAGTAGGAATACTGTTGACCGGGCAGGCAAAGCCTGTAAGGCAAGTGGGAGACTACAAAGTGACCAGCCAAGCGACCGCCACTGTGTCTCCGTCCTTGCTCTTTTGTCAAGTGCATGTTAATGTATTAATGAAATGCAAAAGAGGGGTGGGGGTTTGGGGGGGGGGGCATCCATATAAACGGCTAATTAAAATAATGAGGAAGGAAAAAGCATGTAGTGCAGTGTCACTACTGATTAATTCATTCATAAAGAACGGGCGGGCACAGCGGGCGTAGCCCCCTGACAGCCCTTCCACTTCACAGTGTTCCCAGAGCTGCTCAAAGAAAAGGAGGCTGGCGGGAAACAGAGGTAGACAGACAGGTACATTGTACAGCACTCAACTGTCAACACAGTGTTTTATTCACCTACCCACTTAGGGCCGAGAAAATAACAATGGATTGTGAGCCAAACAGGTCAAAAATACAGCATGCGACGGTACCCCGATGGTATCAGTCCGAAGTAACAAGTCAGCATCAGTAACATTTTTTTACTATTCTTAGGTTTAACCCACAACTTTAATACCAGGATCGGACTCTTTCATGTTGTTTGAATGGTTGTTCAAATGGGTGTCATACTTTAGATAAAGCTGTTGCAATCGAAATGACTTGTGGGAAAATGCTGTGTTTGCGTTTGAGATACTGGTGCAGTTTTCCCATGCTGTCTGAAATAGGCTACACGTGTACAGAGTTACTTAACATCCGAGCATTACCGTTACCAGCTCCTCTTACGGTGACTTGGAAAGCTGAACGCTGGTTTTGGTGTGTGTGTGTGTGTGTGTGTGTGTGTGTGTGTGTGTGTGTGTGTGTGTGTGTGTTAATCAGGTCAGTCGTATGTATTCGCAGTGTTTGAGTTCTCTTGTAGAGAGATTAGATTCTGATTGCTCTGTGTTATGTTCCCCATGCCACATGCTTACAGGTAACAATGCTGCATCAAACTCTTTCACTGGGCTTGCAAACAAATTAACCGGGATTATCTTTTCTCCCAGCAAAGTATCCGATTACTTTGCTGAAATTATACTCCTTTTCTCATGCTCCTCAAATAGCAGTTTATCTGTGCTGCTGTGCATGTGAAACATGATTGTGTAATTGTGAAATTTTGCATCAAGTGGGATCGAATATTGAGTTTCAAACACGTCTGAAACTGTGATTGATCACTCGTCTCGACCCAGATCCACTTTTAGTTGTTTTGTTTTTTTCAGATTCTTTGTGAAAGTCTGAAATGGTTAATATTTCCATTTCCTTCTCTCTCTCTCTCTCTCTGTTTCATTTCCCCAAATCTTTCTTTGTGTGTCAGTCTGTGTGCAGGCAACAGCAGGGCAGCTTGAGTGCAGACAGACGTTCCATGCTCCCTGCAGAATCATACCCCATCAATCATGTTAACATGTTAATTAGCGGGATTTATTTTATTCAGCAGAAATAACAGTGAGGATCCCATTACAGAGACTGGCCTAAGGGCAGAATGTGTGTGTATTCGTGAGCATGGTGTGTGTAAATGTATGAGTTGGGGGAGACCCTCTGGGGAAGACCCCTTTCTCTTCATGTGCAACATCCAATCTCTCTCTGTGACGCACTGTGAGAAATAACGAGGAAAATGTAATGAATCAAAAACATTTCAAGTCAATCAGTTTTTTTTTCTAGGAAATCAGACTTTGTGCTGTGATTTGTGTGGTCAGTACACAACTTACTACAGCGCGTTTCCAACATGTCAAGCTCGATTCACCTACAAACGCAAACTTATATTCAAATCACTGGCTCCTTGTTATTGAGAGAAGTTAGAGAGTTAGCAGCAAACTGCATGTGAATTGGAGGCCTGCTCGGATACACCCAAAGATTTACACTCCACTGCTCACTTTCAGAGTGTAAATAAGATTAGCAAATAATACCAGGCGTTCAAGTTACCACACCTGACAGCGTATGATAGGTTTCGTGTTGCCTGGATCGCAGAGGCATGTATTACAGTCTGGCTGAGATGCATATAGTGGCTGTGGTTTTGCTTGTGCTTGTTCTCTGTGCATGTTCACAAGTGAGGGATAACGCAGGCGGTGAAGGTGATGCTGATATAAGAATGAGTAGATGAGTAGATATGCCCTTAGAAGTATTTTCAGCGCGCTTCCTTTCATGTTCCTCTCTCGGTCTTTTGAGACTTTAAAAAGTCAGATTTGATACTAAATAAGCATGTTGAACATAAGCACATTTTCTCTTTTTTATGGGCTTATGGGTAACAATATTCCGCTTGTGACTTGTCCAAGACTGAAATTCAAATTATTATTAAAATGTATTGACTCATCAGATTTACAGAAACTTTCAGGTTAGACTAAATCTAAAGTAAGCACAGTACGTGTGAGCTGTTAGTTCTTTTATTTCTCTTGCTTTTATAGATATCAAATAAGAAGAACAGGGGATACAAAACCAACCCTGTGGCACAACTGTTTTAAGATGCCAGAATACCCCACTTCAAGGCCCTTCCTTTTTAGATATATAGCTGTGCACTTTTCCAATCAGTACTCCATCACAGAGGCAGGGCGTGTGCCGCTGACACATAAAAAGGAAGTTGAAAGGTAGAAAAGGGGAACAGGAGCCAGGAACCTGATCCACCTTGTCTTTATCTGTTCCAGTAAAATAACCCCGTACTCCACAGTAATTCAGCTGACATGCACGTGTAGGCTTCTGTGCGTTCATGTGTGTCTCCACATGCATGCGTCCATACATGACTGAGTGCATTTATTGGCATTTAAGTGTGGCTAAGTAAACAGCTTTGCTTGTTGCCATTTTCATTTCCATGCCTAAGTGTTTTTTGTGCATGTGCATGTGACTGGCTTTGCGTATCTGTGCGGGTGATATAAGTTTAAGGCTGTTTGATTGTTTCACCACCTGTGCCCGACATGTCCACAGATTAGTGCCTCCCACCCTGACACTCAAATCAAACACGGCTCAAGTTTCTTGAGCTGTCTTTTGTGTGGAGCGTGTTAAGCGATTTTTAAAGTGGCCCTATCCGGTTTCTCCTCCGGGGCTGAAGGGGCACACTCCCACTGGCTCGCTCTATCTCTAACTTTCTCCCAGTTTGTTTTTCTGTTTGACAATTGCAGCGTCTCTCTTCCTGTCTGTCTATCTTTCTTTTCTTTTTTTTTTTTGATGTGAGGAATTAATACTGTAAACACAGTGAAGGAAAAAGAGAATTCATTCTCATTTTAGAATGTTTTCCAATTTAAAAAAATAAGTTGTTTCCTTGAATCTTCAGTGGCCACAATAAGATGCATTTGCCATTTAGCTGTTAGTTCTGTCCATTCCACAGATGGTTAAAATGTTCATAATTCACTCCTCATTAAGTATTTAGCTGGCATCCTATTTGCATAGCTGAGAATAGAGGTGCGAATCACATGGATGTGTACTTGGTGGCTAACGAAGTGGCCTGGAGAGTGCATGGATGGATACTTGCCAAGCAACACCCCACCTGCTTGCACCCACCGCTTACTCCCAGTCATGACTGCCCCCAACCCCCAGCTCATTGATGAGTGTGCCCACTCTAAAAGCTCACAAATTCTGCTCCCTTTGACAATGGTTAGGTCAGCCTAGATAAAGCACGTCCATTAGAGGCAATCGAGCCGGGGGACAGAGTGACAGAGACAGACAGGAGGGCAAAACAGGAGGGGAAGGAGTGGGAAGGCTTTGACAAATACCAAAGGTGGCCATAACTCTGCTTGTCTTCCTGGGAAATTTTTGCATTTTTTTCCCCCCTCAGAGCGTGATAAGTGTCTCTGAATCAAATGGGTTTTAATTAGCAGTTCCTAAGTGGTGATAGTCATTAAGAAGTTCATTAGCATATTGCCTGGGTGTTTGGCTGTTTAGATGGGGATGATGGTGCTGCTCTCTCAGGCTCGCTCTGTCTTTTTACCGTGGCAGTAGCGCATGGGTTTAAAGGCGCACAAACAGATATTTACAGAAAGAGTGAATTTTAAAAAGGAGAGAAGACACACAAAAGAAAACTTTTTGGGACACTTTGCACTTGTTTCTCATTTCTTCTGACCTTTCTCATCTTCTTTTTCCTTTCTCGTCTTTCTCTCTCACTTCTTCATCCTCCCTATTTTCCCTCTCTCTTTCTCTCTCTCTCTCACTTTCAGTGGTTAGTTTGTGGTTATGTGGTGATGGAAGTTGATAGCTGGCAGTTGAAGGCTGTTCTGTAGGGGCTTAAGAAGAATCCATCTGTGACTGTGCGGTTGCGGTTTAGTCAGACGGTTCAGACTGGCCTGCTGCGGTGGCGTTAACAGAGTGGTGCTGGAGATGAAAGCATGGGCCGTGGACGGCAAAAACATGATAGCAGCAGAGATATGGAAGAATAAAGTATATGGTGGCTTTTCTGTTCTTCTTACACTGCTTTTAAAATTGTGTTTAAATGTAGAAATGTTAAGTAGGACACATGAGTGTGTGTGAGGGTGTTTTATGGCGACTGAAAGATACACAAAGACAAAGGAGTTGGAGAAAAAATGCTTCTTAGTTGTTTCTTTGTTTTAGAGATGCTGCACATGTCATAACTGCTGCTATATTAATTTAATCTTGTTAATAGTATACAAGAGTCCAGATATTATTATTAGACTTTCATTGCTGCATTTTTCTTACACGGTGCAGTAAATAAAATGCTGCTTTTAATTTTTTTTTCTTCAGTTAAAAAGAATGATATTTTTTTTTTTAAAACTAAATGCATTAACTGTGGTTGTGCTTCACCTTGACAAAAGCTTTGGTGGCATTCTCAGGCAGATAAACTGGCCCTGTCAGCATATAGCAACATGTTTACAGAAAATCATTACATTTGGAAGCGAGGAAAGACAACAACACTGACATGAAACAACAAATTGAAATGCATATTTGACTGGCTTGTGGTCATTTTTGTTTTCCATGCAGTGGCTTCACTGTGCATAAATACATGTACAGGTTAACCTTCCTTTATGCACTCTCTCTCACTCCGCAACATACATGAGCACAAAGACACACCAAGCAAGATAAGCAGTGCTAAAGGAATATATTTGTTGTGATTTGAATTGCATATGTGAGTACTGTGAGGGATCGATAGCTCTATATGGAATGGCGGGAGATGTCGATGCCTTAGCAGAAGGGACTGAGTAATGAGCAAGAGGTTTAATGGTGAATAAAGGGGGGGGGGGCAAGTTTCCCCCTCGAAATTACCTATAACACATCCTCCCTTTCCTTCTTTACCCCTTTAACTCCATCTTGTCACCGTTGTTTCGATCTTTATTTATTCTCTTGTTTCCTTACTGCTGCATGACTCTTTCCTTCTTCATCTCCCCTTGCCTTGTTTTTTTTCCTTCCCTTTTTCTATCCCTCATTTCTTACTGACATCATTCCTTGCCTGTGTGGTAATGCGTAATGTTCTAAAGTTGGCTCGGCCCATGGCAGACTGCTGCCGATACAGACTGATTAACTATAAATCTTGCCTCAGTGACCAGTTACCTCATAGGGATCAGACCAACAGAAAGACACACATGAGCGGAGGCTTAGCGAGTGAGTGTATTTGTGTTATGGTATGTGTGGATACAGCCAACGTAGATCTGTCTGACTTACCAGGCCTTATTAATACAGCGATGACTGATAGCACTCACTTTCAATCCATCTAGCACCCAGTTTAAATATTAAGCCATAACCAAAAGCCAGGGTGATGACCTGAGCTTTTCCAGGGATCTGTTCTCGAGCCTGTTTGAATGGGAAACACTTGTGCTCATAATCTTTTGACTAATCCTGCAGGAATGCGTCTGTGCGTCTGTGTGTTTGCGCTTGTGTGCCGTTTCTCTCTTTGCTCTTCTTTCACCTGCTCGCACACAATCAGATCTGTCAACATCATCAGCTTAAACTCACTGTTTTGTAGTCCACATCAAAGTGAACAACCCATTAATGTATGAGCATTAAAATGAATCTAATATACAACGTGGGGGGGGGGGGGGCGTCCCATGTTTTTGGTTTCAACACAGGGGGAAGCGGGGAT